>JAJEJO010004439.1:15582-70496 GCA_020662805.1 Glaucomys volans
AAGGGGTGGGCTTAGGTCCGAGGGCTCTGAAGCCGCAGCGCTGTGTCCCCGGGGAAAGGGGTGGGCTTAGATCCGAGGACTCCGAGGTCAAGATGGAGACTCTCCGCCAGGGAATCTGGAGGATGGCGCCAACCGGGCCCAAATTCGCTGGGGCTGGCAAACCGCTCCGCTCCCGGGTAAATCTCACCTGAAGCCGCAGCGCTGAAGCAGCAGCGCTGTCTTACTACTGGATTCTGAATCATGATATTTACATGATATCTACACAAAAAGATAATATTTTACTCAAGGCTCCCATGTATCTCTGAATCATACAGCATCACGTCCCTTGTAGCTGTAGGAGGAAACAATTCATCCCTCCGTAACCCATGCACTTCATCTCCACCCTCACCCCTTCCCGCACACACCATGATCTTCTGCTTCCTTCCAAGGTTCTGTTTTTTGTAGCTCTACTCCCAATTCACAGCTTTGAGAATGTTCTTCAGTGTTTAAGTTCCTAAATTCACTTAGAGGAAATCTAGGCTTTCTTCTTCGGACTTTTGAAAGCATCGCAGTAAGAACGCCACTAGGAAGACTAACTTTGCCCTGTTTTCTGTCAAGGTCACCTGGGAATAGCACACGTCATTCGGCAGGACTGGTACACACACAGAGATGCCCTTCTAAAGACATTGTGCTACTTACCGAAATTGGGTAACCTCCACTGACTCAAAACCTTGAATTCCTTTGTATACTTCTGTAAGCTTAGAAAGAAAACAAAAGGCAATGCGTTAATCTTTGTCCTCAAGCTTCAGAAAGACATCAGAGCAAAAAATGGCTGCAGATGATAAGTAAATCAAAAATAGCAAATGAGCAAAGGCAAGAGGTACTGTGGGAAATGGTTGTAGGTCAGAACAAATACAGTTAAAAGCACAGTTGGGGATGTACATACACGTACATGCACATGCATACATAGAGACTTATAAAATTTATTTTTGAGGTTGCTACCACACTGTGAATAACCAACTGCTTAGAACAGAGTATGAATTTGGTGCCAAAGAAATTTACATCAAATCAATTTTCTCCATATTAAAATGAAGACATTTAATTTTCACAGGTCTTTAAACTGAATCCATCTGTTTGTATCTTCAGTTAGAACCACACCTGAGCCGTAGTCTCAGTCAGAGGGGCTCCAATGGATTTAGTTTTCATGTGACTTCGTTATAAAGTCCAGAGTTTGGCTCAGTAAGTCACTTTGACCTCCAAGAAGACAGTCTTCTTATGGAACAAATCTAAAATGCTGACAATTGAACTTAGGTTGTAAAAATTTTCTTTTGATATATAAAATTCAGAAAATTACCAAGAATACTTAGTATAATGTTCAAATAAGTCAGGAAAACCTGAGAAAATCAACTGACAAACTTTCCTAGAAAAAAAAAAATGCTCAATGAATGACAACTGTAAGCACAGCAAATAACTTCTCTGTAATAACTTAGTGAAAATTGAAAGAATATGTATTTAAATATATATGTTGAATTGAAAACATCTGAACTTGCATTTAGTGAACAATTCCATATGTAATAAGTAAAATGTGCTTACTTGATCTTTAATGGTAGTTGTATTTTTGGAGTATATAGCAGAAGATGAATTTAAAAGGTCATTTGTAAATTTTTCATTAATTTTGAAAGTGCCCCAAATCTCTATGAGAAATAGAAAGAAATTTTTAGGTGATAAGTTTCTAACTGATTTTATTAGCAGCATAAAATTATAAAAGTATAACTCAAGAGTCCATCTACTCAAGAGTGGTATTTCACTTATTTCAAAATAAATATTTGCTTAAATAATATAGGAAATATATAAAACCAGAATTTCCAAACTCTGTATTTGCAACCATAATGGGAAACTGCTGGTCATCAAGACAACCTTCAAAGTTGATAAATGTATGGCCACTCAACAGGTAGATAGAAAAGGTAGTCATTGAGTTCTGAAATAATGCTTATCTAGGCATTGAGCTTAAGTATTGTACCCATCAAATTTTTTTAAAGCACTACAGGCTAACCCTGACATGGTCCTTGCTTACTTGCCCATTGTCAGTACTCCTCTGCACTGGATAGGTCTCTGAATACACAAATCCTGTTTTTCCTTCCATCAGGACTTAATCCAAGGTCAGCTCTTCTGCAAACCTTCCCTGGGACCCAGAGGGAGTGTCTTTTCCACCTCTGAATTTCTACAATACTTTTTCCATACCTTGCTTACAGCCTCTTGTACAAAAATATCTGCATATGTGTCTCATCTATACACATCCCTACAATCCTATGGGAAGCCCCTATGAGTATAATCCCTCTTTGATCCAGCTTTGTATTTCTTTTAGATGGATCAGATATGGATCATCCTATAAAAGGTAGGCTTCCATTTATATTAACTGAAGAAATTTTATTGTTTCCTTTCTTATATTATAGCCTGGCCTCTCCGGCTAGCCTGCTAACTCATAGATAACAAGAAAATCACTTGTGTGCATCCTCCTAATACTGAGTGTAAAGATGATACTTTGCTATAACCTGACTTGGTCTTGGGAAGGAAAACCATGGATGACCAGTTATTTCAGAATCCTCTCTCAGTCTTTCCTGAGCTCCACCAAAATCCAGAGCTTCAAGATAACTAGAGTAGTCTTTGGGGAAGCTTTTGAAATTCCATCAAGCCCTGAGTATATGGCTCATTTCAATAATCATTGAAAATTATCCTAAAGCAACAGTGGCTCCCTCAGTTTCCACTGGTTTCCAAAGCTAAATTTTTGACATCTTCTTCTTGCCTGTTCTTTTAATGTGCTCAGCACACATATTTGTTGGCAATTCAGAGTTCTTTCAATATTACCACTATGCATGTATTTCTCCCTGCATTCACAACACTAGAATTGATGTTGGTAAAGGAGTGAAAAGAAAGTAGGAAGAAATATGTTGGTTACTCAAGCAGTTGACCCACTTGGAATTTTAGTGAGTCTCTTTAAATCTCAGTAGAATCATATAGTTGCAGAGCTGAGATGGATGTATCTACACGTTGAAATGACACCCAAACGCCAACTTGCATTTCTGTATCTCCTGCAATTATGGAGGACTGACTGGCTGTAGACAAGCATAACAAGGCACATCCTCCAATCTCCCTTTAAGCATTAGCTCTCCTCAGTGAGACAAAGGGCCAGAGTACCCTCCTGTTGGTTGGGAGACACCCAAAGGTTCAATGAACCCCAATGTGCTTACTTGCTCTCTCACAGAAATTGACACTCTGGCTAAGGTTGTTGAGGTGACATTCACAGCTTGGGAGAGATCCAGTTGTGTGAAGGTAGCAGTTCTGGGGATCAAGGCATGAGGGAGGAAACCAGGCATAGCTGTCTTCACAGGCACACTGCAGGACCCCATTCAGGCTTCTACAGTCTGCACAAAAAATAGAATTTGGTCTCACAAAGTCTGACCTATAAACTGACTCCTGCCAAGTTCTGATCCTTGGCACTGATTTGGAATCTGAAGCACGTATATTTCACCAAGAGCTAGAAGGATGACATCAAGATGGTGCTATGTTTAAGTTAAGGAAATGTCCACCTCAGTAGAGTCTGAGGATAGTGATGGAAACCTAGCAAACATAAAACTAGCATGGCTGGACTCAGCATCCAAAAGAAGGATGTGTGCCCCATAAATATCCATTGCAAAGGAAGAGAGAAGCAGAAAAGTACATTTGTAACATGGGAGCCATTTGAAAGATTCTAAAGGGCATTTGAGCACTATCTTATTGACGTTCCCCTTCTTCCACAAGCTGCAGTCCAAGTCGGACCTAAAAGTAGGACGGCGAAGGCAGAAACTATTTGGGGGGAGCCATGATGAAAAGTTCCATTAGCCAATCTTGTATGTTCATACTTTTGTATTGGGCTAAAATCATTGTTTTGTTTTGTTTTTTTCTTTTTGTCGGGGGTGGTGGGTACTGGTGATTGAACTCAGGGGCACTCAACCGCTGATCCAAATCTCCAGCCCTATTTTGTATTTTATTTAGAGACAGGTTCTCACTGAGTTGCTTAGTGCCTTGCTTTCTGCTGAGGCTGACTCTGAATTCTCAGTTCTCCTGCCTCAGCCTCCTGAGACACTGGGATTATAAGCAGGTGTCATGGCACCCAGCCACCCGAAATCATTGTTTTTAATAGGCTATAAAAGGGACAGGGACAAAGTCACCGCTACTTTTGTGAAAATATGCATAGTGGCATGCAGTGAATGGCTCACTGGAGATATTCAGTGAGTGGTTGTTAAATTTTATCATGCACAAAAAAATCCCCTGGAGGGTCTCACTCCAGAGTGTCTGTTTCAGTACTCCCAAAATGGAGTCAAGAATTTCATTTCTATTAGGTTTCCTGATGCTGATGCTGCTCCTGCTTGTCTGAATGCCACATTTTAAGAATCATTGCTTTAGACAAGTCATTTAATTTCTCTGAATCCCACGTTTGTGGTGATTAGTGCTGTTTGCTAAACATTTCTTGCTGTCTTCCAGGCACAGGGCTGGATTGCACATCTTGGCCTCCTGAGGTTGGGTGGAGCTATGAACCAGTTCTGGTCAATATATTGGGAACAGAATTAGTGTGTCACTTCTAAATCAAAGTTTCCCATGTGAAACTTTCTAGCATTCCCTATCTTTTTGTCTCAGAATGGGTACACTTGCCATAAAGGCCTGATTCCTTCAGTCTGGGTACCTGAGCAATGACCACAGACATGGCCCCTCTGCCAACTTGCAAGGACGTATAGGATGAAGAAGAAATCAAACCTTTGTTCTTTGATGCCATGGAGACTGGAGGGATGATTGTTTCCACAGTATAACCTAACTTACCCTGGCTGATGTGCTCACTTTCCCCACTTACACTCCCAGGCAACAGAGCTGACTTACACGTCGTGGTCTTCACCCTGATGATCTCCATTGGCTCTGGTAAGCATGTTGATGGAGCCTTCAGTTGCTTCAGAAGATTCTCCAAGTCTCTTTTTTCTTGGGAATCTCTGTAAGTCACCTGAAGCAGCAGCTCATATTCCTGATCTGGAACTAAAGAGAGAAAGATTGTCAGAGCCTCCTTCTTTGCTTGGGGAGGATTGCTGAGGAAGTGGCTCAGAGGCAGTTGGCAGATTCTGTTTAGAGGTCACAAGCTGAACCAAGATGCTTGTTACTGAGTTCTGCTCATCCAGACACTGACTGAACATGAACATCCAGAGTAAACACAAGCAGTCCATTCCCACACATGCCTAATATATACCTGTCCTCTAACTTCTGCCAGACCAGTGGCTCCAGTGCCCTCTGTCCCACCCAGGCCAAAGGAAAAAGAATGAGAAAATTCTACTCATTTTTCCCTCCTCCTTCCTTAGCCCCGGTCTCTTTGAAGTGACTCTAATTGAAAACCCTGAACCTCACACTTTCCAAGGGATACTTTCTTATCCTGTAAAAAATGTTCCATTAATTAGCTGAATTTGAATATTTCCATGAAATACAAAAGCAAAACTAAACTAAACGTTGACCAGAGTCTTTGTCTATCCTTGACTCCAGTTAAGTATTTCTGGAATTAGGAATTTTCTTTCTGCAAGGGCAGGTCTGCTGCACCTTTTTTTCTGGTGTCCTCACTCTGCCTCCACGTCAGGCATATTCTTATCCTTGGATCTTTGTATGTGCTGTTTCTGGAGCCCCACTGACCAGGTTTGAATCCTTCCTATAGTCCCTATTGCTGTATCTTAGCTTCTTGAGCTGTAAAATAAAGATGACCACTCTACCTAACTCAGAGGGCTAGTATGAGCCCTCTAATATTTTTGACTGACTGAAAGAGAAGATGAATCTCAGGAGTCTTCTCCCACCCCAAATTCATTTTGGCACATTTCATTGCCCTGAAATTACTGAGGCTCATCTATAGATGACCCAGAAATCATCTCAACTCTATTTCTTACACTACCTATCTCTTTACAGGCTTGAAACTCTTCCCAAGAGGTGGGAACAGAGAACAGGATAATACTGGTCACACTGTCAGGGGTTAAAGGCATTGGTTCTGCAACCAGATTAACTGGGTTCAAATCCAATTTAACAGTCCCAATTTCTGTGCCTTTGTTTCACTAACTGTAATGTTGTGGGTTGGATGTGAGATGTCCCCCTGAAAAGTTCACATGGCAATGCTGGAATGTTTAGAAGGCTTAAAGGTGCAATGATTAAGAGAGCTATATCCTAATCTGGATTAATCCACTTAGTGGATTAATCATTTGAATGAATTACTGAGTGGTACTTATAGACAACTGGAGTATGGCTAGAAGAAGAAGGTCACTGGATGGCCTTGGGGATTATATTTCATTCATGGCTCCTTCTATTCTCTCTCTATCTGTCTCTGTCTCTCTCTCTCTCTCTCTGTTTCCTAGCTGCCATAAGGTAAGCAAATTTCCTCCAGCATGCTCTTCCACCATGATGTCTGTCTCACCTTGGACCCAGAGTAATGAAGTCAGCTGATGATGGACTGAACCTCTGAAACCAACATAAAGTTTTCCTCCTCTAAGTTGCTCTTATCAGGTGTCTTGGTCACAATAATGAAAAGATGACTAACCCATAAAAATATAGATAATCATCATACTTAACTAAAAGGGCTGGTGTGAGGATTAAGGTACTTAAAATAGTGCCTGGCAAATAATAACAACTCAATATTTTTTCCTGTCATTTTTGCTGTCAGGGAAAACGTATTAATAGCATTCCAAGTTGAAATTTGTATTTCATTCTCCTAAGGAACCACAGTCTGTCATGGTGGTATGTTCTATGGTACTATTCTCACATTATTGTATAGTAAATGCATTGCATGGTTGAAAGACCTTTATGGACTGACCCAGGAACCTTATTGCTAACTGTGCAGATCACTGTGTCTATGAGGAAATACATTCTGTGCTTGAAACATTGGACCTGTGAATTAAATTTCAGAATACAACTCGTTCCTAGCCTGAGGGCTTTGGCCATGAATTACATTGCTAGGATTAAGGCATAGAAGAAAAGGAAGTATATGGAGCAGCCACTTGCCATAGGAATGGCACAAGATACATGTATTTATCATATTAATTAATCATCACAGATACCTTGCTCTTAGGAATTACATTTATTCTCATTTCACAGGCATGGACTGTTTCATAATGTGCCTAAGATCATGCAACCATTCAGAGGCACTGCTGGGGTTACAACCTTGTTTTCTTGGAACTGAAGCACACCATACCAGGCTATGGGGTCTCACCTTTCGCATCCACACTGAGTACTCTTTTTGTTTTGATGCCATCATTTTGCTGTTAAAAAGAAGGGGAAAATAGTTATTATGAGGCTTTAGAAAGTTGCACATCATAAGAGCTTGAATTTCTCAGATGAACTGAAATCTTGAATCTAAAATCTTAGCCAAGGATGGTGGAAAAGTTACCCTGGCTAATTCTGAGCAAAGAACTAAAGCAGATGAGAAAGTAGCAACCCCTGAAGGAAGAACTCTCCTGGCAGAGGGAGCAGCAAATGCACAGGCCAGGGGTAAGAATATGCCTGATGTGTGAAGGCAGAGCCAGGATGAAAGAGCAGCTGAGGGGGGCAAGTGGGAGGAGAGGAGCAGGAGATGAGGTCAGAACTCTGGGTGGGCCGGTTGTATTGAGCTTTACAGGCTGCAGAATGAGTTGTACCTTTGGCAAGAGTGGCAGATGGAGAGTTTTGAAAGCGGAAACACATGCTCTAATTTACTTTTTGGAAGCCTCAATCCTTACGCCTTGTTGGGAATAAACAAACACAGGAGTAATGAGAGCATTTCGGGAGTTCTCGAAACAACACAGATGAGAGATAAGGAGGGTGCGGAACAAGGTTGAGCCATGCAGGGAGTGAGAAATGTTTGAATTATGGATGTATCTTAAAGATAAAGAAAAAAAGAAGAAGAAAAAGAAGCAAATGATATAGATATGGAATATGAGAACAATCAAGCATGACACCATGTTTTTTTGCCTAAGCAGCTGGATGGAGAAGTGATACCACCTGCTGAGACAGGTAAAGAGGAGTAGGTTTGGTGAGATAAAATGAAGAGTTTGATTTAGGCACCTGAAATCAAGAACCCTTTGAGTGCTCAGCTAGAGATAGCAAATGGATAGGAGGTATGCGCCTGGGGAGTTCAGGGGAGAGGTCTGGGATGGAGATACATATCTGGAAGTCATCAGCAGGTAGAAATCATTCAAACCATGGTCCTGGATGAAAGCATCAAGAAAGTGAGTGGGAAGAGAGAGGGAAGAGGGTCCAAAGACTGCTAATGTCAACCAATATGATATTTCTGTGTCCAGCAATGCATCCTAGAGAATGTGTGAGCTAAACAAGTTTTCCAAGGTGGTTTTAAGATCATTTCATAGTTCAGTGATCTGAGATCCAAAGGGATGGAATGACTTATCCAAGACACCACAGTGAATGTTATTAATGTTGAGACAAGAACTCAGCACTTCTGATTCCAAGTCCATTAAATTATGCAGCTTCAATTGCCTGGAGAATGATCAATTCTTAGAGTGCCAGGAGAGGAGAGATGATTGAGAAGAAAAACGAACATTTGCCAACTCACCTCCAGGAAGTTGCTCTGGCCCTTAGTGACACTGAAGAAAGAGATGAACCACAACACTCCAGCTCTCATTTTCTGCAGTCCCTCTCCTCTCCCTGGACTGCACATGAGCAGCCAGGTGCATAGTCTATGGCTGGACAGGTAGCACACTGAGATACAAAGACAAGAACTGCCAAGTCAAAATGTAGAAATGCACACAACAAAGGGCCTAACTGAGCCCAGCAGTCCCCCTGAATGTTTGAATATTTTTCCACTTCACATAGCCTATGACACCATGACTTCAGCTGCCATTTGGAACTAGTAAATTTATGTGTTTACAAGCTTCCTAGAAAATTTCTGGAGGCCTCTCTTCTAGGTGATCAAATTTGATTAAACAGAGACTCTTTAAATCATGACTGGCTTAATATAACTAGATCCTCATATGTTTCACTGGGGCTTTCTTTTTGTCTCAGGAAATAAAGCATTGAAATAAATCAAAACCCTGAGAAGCATAAATAAAAGAATAGCTTTTGAATGTTTAAACAAAAAAAATAATAATAAACCCCTCCAGAAAATGTTCTTCTTTGTAGTGGATGTAATTAGCAACAAATTGTTCTCAAACTTACAGCTAACCAAAATAATTTGAACACAACTCAGCACATAGACATGGTCAAAATTAATTCTTCATACCCAGGGTTTTTGGTGTCAAAGAAAAATCATGATAGGTTAGAAATGTCCTGTACAATATAGTAGCAACCATCCCCACCATCTGTCCCACACTCTGTTCCCTGATCTAAAGACATGGGAAAGGCCTGAGAGGCAGAATAAGGACTACTACAGATATTTTACAATAGAGACCTTTCCTGCACTTTCTAGGGAAGCATGAAAAACAAGCGATGTGACACATACAGCTATGCATTTACCTTCCTTCTTTAGGGAAAGGTGCTCTCAGGCCCCACCATCCTGCTCTTCGAAGACTCCTGCTAAATCCATTGCACTACACATCTAGGCCATACCCCCTATTCCAGAACAGTTTCCTAGTCTTGCTTCCCAAAGCTTATCTGCAGTAAGTCCTATTGTCTCCACCCTGGGCTTTCTACTTTCCAAAAATGATGAATACTTGTTTCTAGAGAAGGGTTTTTCAAACTTTTTTGATGAGATCCCATAGAGAGAAATACATGTATAACATGAATATATGCACACAAGCATATAGATTTGCCCTTTTGTATCTGCCAGGAACTGGATCCAGGACCCCTGAAAACACAAAAATGTGTAGACATTCAGGCTCCTCAGATAAAATGCATAGCAGTTGCATGTAACTTACCCACATTTTCCCATATACTTTATTTAAAACATTGCCAGGTTACTCGTAATGCCTAAGGCAATGCAAGTGCTATGTAAATAGTTACACTGTATTATTTAGGAAAAAATGACAAGAAAAAAGTCCCTATGTGTTCAGTACAAAAGCATATTTTCCGTTCATGTTGGTTGAATCCATGGATTTGAAACCATGGATACAGAGGGTTGACTGTATTTTGGTATATGTATATGTGTATGTACATACAAACACATATATATATAAAGCTGAACTGTTTCCTGAGATGTGCCTTGGATACCTTCTATTCATTTTTATTTATTTTTATTGATATATTGTCAAGCCTGACTAAATTGATTTTATAATATCTTCATGAATCACTGCCAGAAAGCAGAGGGAGGTTGGGTACTTTCCAGCCTCTTTCCCACCTCTCCTCACTTCCAGGAAGTTTCTTTTAATTTGAGTTCTCAGGTATGTTTGTAGTGCAGGAGATATCCAATAGGATCACACTGGTTTCAGTCAGTTTTTCATTGCTGTGACCACAGGACTTGACAAGAACAACTTAAAGGATGAATAGTGTATGTTGGTTCATAGTTTTAGAAGTTAAGTCCATGGTCAGCCCACACAAAAGCTCTTGACCCAAACTGAGGCAGAATATCATGACAGAAGGGAGTGGTGGAAGAAAGTGGCTCGTGATATAGAAAGCTGAGAGAGAAACTCTGCTCACCAAGGACAAAATATAAACCCCAAAGGTGTGCCCCTTCCAGTCATGCCAGTTACCACCTACAGTTACTGCCCAGGTAATCCATATCAGTGAATTAATCCACTGATTAGGTTGAGGCTCTCATAAGCTAATCATTTCACCTCTGAACATTGTCTCATGCATGATCTTTTGAAGGGACACCATAACAAGTCTTGGTGCATGTGGGTGTCATCTGTTTTCTTTTATGCCATGGCCTACTTCCGGATGAAAGACCTGGCATCTCTCCCTCTCCCTCTGAAAAATCTTTCTTCCATGTGTAATTCAGGCTTGAGGCTGAAAAGCCAGCTCAAGAAAGCCTGGCAACAGCTCTGGGAGGATGAGGAAGTCTTCTCTCCTACCCAGTCTCCTTATTTCCTCGTCCTCTCATTCTGGGGGTGTATCCTGGGCTGCCTCCGTGGATTTATGAGAAATGTTAACTATAACTGACAGGACTGGGATTTGTCTTTAGGCCAATTGTGAATAGATGAACTACGAAGAAAGAAGAAGGGTAGAGGAGGAAAAAGAAGAGAAGACAGAGAAGGAGAGGGAAGAAGACGAAAAAACATTGGGAGGTTATTAGGAAATATAGATTCCCCCTTCTCATCCTAAACCTCCTAAGTCTTCAACAGGTCAGGCCCAACCATGTATATCATTAAAATTATACAAGTAATGCTCATATCCAGGCAGGTGCAAGAGCTGTTATTTTATACTGTTTCCAGAATAAGAAAAAGATTTATGACCCTAGCCTAGTCTTATGATAGAAGTTCTACCTCAGGATTTGGTACCAAAGCTTGAACCAATGAAAACTTTTTCTTCAGTTCTTTGGTGCATACATTTTCCCTTCGGATAGAGTTTGAAGGTTTAACAGGTAAAAACAAGACACAAAGAAAAATTTGAATTCCAAATAATAAATAATTTTAGTATAAGTATGGAACATTATTAATTATCACAAATTATTATTTATCTAAAATTCAAATTTAACTGGGTTTTCTGTATCTGACAATCAAAAGTTGGAAAAAGATATCTCAAGGCACTCAGATCAAAGATCAGAGAAGGCTCTGTAGATAGACTGCCTACGTTTCAGGTTCTGGCTTTGACATTTATCATCTAGATGCCCTTCGACATTTTCTTAGGCTTTCTATACCTTAGTTTACTTATCTGTGAGATGGGGAAAATGGTATCAAATTCATAGGTTCTTTTCAGGATCAAACTAGTTACAGAATATAAAATTCCCAAAGCAGTGCCTCAGAGGTATTAATCCTCAACTATTGTTAGCCATTTTCAGTCAGTTTTCCATGCTGGGAAAAAGTACTTGATAAGAACAACTTAAGAGGAAAGACTGATATGGGCTCATGGTTTCAGTCCATGGTTGACCACCTGAGACAAGGCAGAACATCATGGCAGAACAGTGTGGTAGAGGAAAGCTGCTCACTTTATGACAGCCAAGTAGGAGAGAAAGAGAGAAAGAGAGAAAGACAGAGAGAGAGAGAAGAAGAAGAAGAAGAAGAAGAAGAAGAAGAAGAAGAAGAAGAAGAGGAGGAAGAAGTCGCCACCAAGGATAAGATATACCCCCCCTCCCAGGGCATGCCACCAGTGACCTATTCCTCCAGCTAGGCATCCCCCTTATAGTTTCCTCAAGTTATTAATCCATCAATGGATTAATCCACTGATGAAGTCAGGGCCTTCACGATTCAGTCTTTTCCTAAAAGCCCTACCTCTGAACATGACTGCATTGGGGATGAAGACTTCAATACATGAAGCTATGAAGCTTTGGGGAAGCTTCATATCCAAATCAAAATAATTGTTGTATTGGCATTACAATCATTACCATCTTATTGATAATCTTTACAGTTATTTGTTGGATTGTGTTAGAGTTAGATTTCAATTCTGTACCAAAACAACATATCAAAAACGGTGCTCCTGGCTTGATGGCCCCCACTGTGTAAATGGAAGGATCCCAGCCTCTAGGCAATAAAAGGATATTTTTTTTCCCTTGGGTTTTTTTTTTTTTTTTTTGGTACTGGGGATTGAACCCAGAGGCACTCAGCCACTGAGCCACATCCCCAGCCCTATTTTGTATTTTATTTAGAGACAGGGTCTCACTGAGTTGCTTAGGGCCTCGCTAAGTTGCTGAGGCTGGCTGTGAACTTGTGATCCTCCTGCCTCAGCCTCCCAAGTGCTGGGATTACAGGACTGCGCCACTGTGCCTAGCATAAAAGGATATTTTTACAGTAATTGAAAGATCTAATTCAAAGGAAGGCCCTCAGCAGTGAGGATGTAGGAAACACATTGCATGTGTGTACAGAGTCATCACAGATCCCACAGAACTTTGCCTTCCCTAGACATAAGCCCTATGGTATTTTTATCACTTCCCTTCCAGGCTAGAAAGATCCGGATCATTAAAAAAAAATTCTCAGAATCCTCGTGTCCTTCCACAGACGAGGAGCTGTCGTCACCAGAACATGGCTTATTTACATCACACCTCACCTGTGGTAGCTGGAGGCCAGCCGAGCCTGACCTACAGCTGTACTGGCACTGGGCTCCCAAGAGAAGGACAGGCTGTTGGTGGTACCCCACCCCCCACACTTCCTTGAATTCATGCAAGCGAGTTCATTTCTAATAAACCCTGTCCTTCAGTCTGCGGCAAACAATCGTCAGAATTTGCTGTTATGCTTCAGGAGATGCAGCCCATTGTCCCCCTATTCTTTCAGTTATGTATTTATGGACTCCAAATATCATTTATTTATGTCAGCAGCTGTCTCCTTAACCACAGTGCTGTTCACATGCACTCTCCAGCGTTTTTTAGCAACAATCTAATCTTAGGTACAGTTGAACCCTGGGTTGCTTTTCTGGCTTCAGTATTTGCGGGATTATGTTTCATTCTCTATAAATATGAGTTCCCAGGAGAATTGCCTCCTCTGTGTCTTCTGTTCACATGTGCACACACACCATACACACACACACACACACACACACACACACACACATTAACAGAAAGAGCAGGTCACCACATAGGAACTAAAAGAAATCATGGCTCAAATAGAATTAGAAAGAGACGCTATAAAGCCTTGGTTGTTTTAGTCTTTCCTGTTAGTGACATTTTCATTGGGATCTGTCCCTGGAGGAATCCTTGGGCCACTTGCCTTTGCGACAACTTTCCTTGTGTTTCCTTACATAGGCAGATTAATAGAGAAAATAGTTGAGAAAATTGGTGGGAAGATAGAAAATACAATCAAATCCATATCTTTAAAAAATATGTCTGGAGATTTGAGGAATTTTATGAGCCAAACTTCCTCTGGAAGGATAATAATTGAGTTACTTAAATTCCCAGTGATGTCTATATATGTGTGCGCCCAGTAAAACTTTAAACACCTACTTCATATGCTAGCCTGTTTTAGCATGTTCATGTGTACAAGCATGGTGGAAGAGATTGGATAAATTAGATCAGGTTTTCCCCTGATCTGTGAAGACTTGTGAAACTTGACAAAATCTCTGGAGTCAGTTTCCTCCTCAATTAACTAGAGGATAAAAAAAGGCAAACTCAGATCTATTCACATTCAAACTCTATTACAATATGCCTATTTCCCACTTCCCATTTGTAGATTAATTTTTGTTTTGTTAATGTCTGCCAGTCACTAGATCTAAGCCTGAAAAGACCAAAAATTTTTTACTTTATTTTTGTTTTTTCCTCAAACTGCTTATTAAGTTCTCGAATGTATTTTAAGATGGACTAAGACTCTACTAAAAACTAAGCCCTTGGGTTGAGAACAGAGGTATAGTTCTTAAGAATTCTAGAATTATATGTCTGGAAGGGACAGAAAGAATTACTCTACTCAGTCACCTCTCCCATGGAGACACATCAGCTGTCTGCTAAGCCTTCATTTGTTCGGCCCCTGCTTATGGAGGGCCTCCCATTTCCCGGTGTTGCGCCATGCTCCAGCTATTAACATGCAAGGCTGTGAGCTACTTAGTGTGTGTCATTGCACACACTAAGAGAAATTCCAAATTTTGCTGTCAACTGGTGGGTGACTGAGTGTTAGTGGCAAGATCCCTATTTAAGCTCTCCTGTTCTGTTGAGTGGATGTCTCTTCAGAGTCCAGTCAGTGACCCTACTCCCTGACTCATCCTTTTCAAGTTCATAATGGGGATAGGTTTTTTACAAGTATGCATGTCCTTTGCCACTCCTTAGGACTTCAACTGGAGAGCACTTCTCCTATTATGCCCTCTGCTTCTCCTAACAAGGATTCTGTTTTCCAATCTATTTATCCTACACTCTGTATCTTAGAAGAGCATTATTCAGGAGGATTTGTTCCTCTTAGCTTATCACCCTGTGTCCACTGGTGTCCAGCTAGAGTTCATTTCCTATGGAAGTCAAGTTCAGCTGAGTTGCATCGTAAAAGTCCTGACCGTAAGCCTCATAGGTGGCCCTGTGCCAACCCCTTGTAACTGAAGATTTTCTCCAATCACTAGTAGTTCACCAAGCCCTTATAGGATGACTAGCATTCCAGAGAAGGTGACCAGCTGTCTCCTTCAGCCAAGCCTTCAGCTTAGCAGGAGGTACCCAGCCTTCCTGGAATTCCCAGATCAGACACTTTTTATCTCCCCCTTTAACTATGTTTAATTAGGGTAGGTAAAACCCAGGAGAAGCTGAGCTTCCTCTTAGGTTGTTTGCCTAAGAGAAAAAAAAAAAAAAAGTACCTGATTGGCAGCATTCCAGAAAAGCTAAATAAGAATAACTCTTTCTAATTTATTAAATGCTTTCATATGTGTTGATTTGATGATTTAGGCAATCTTACAAATTAAACAAGATTTTTTTCTGTTTTATATTTACAGAAAATGAAAAGGGTGGACCTGAGTTCTAAATAAAAAGAATTTTCAAACTATCTCCCTCAATTTCTCTCCCAAAAGAATCTAGTACATCTCTTGGAGTATGAGCCTGTCAGGTTTTATTGCTTGGGGTATGATGTTATTACAATCATGATTGTTAATTTAATCCCCATCTGAGTTCCATACACATAACGCTCTTTGTACCGTGAAGGTCGGAGGAGACTCAGGTGTCTCAGGATGAAACACAAGCCACTAAGCCTGCTGGGAAGAATCTACAGAACAGGTTCGGGGTGGGATTCACATGTGAATGGTCCACTTAAAGCTGCTCCCATCTCTTCTTCTGTAACTAACTTTAAATAAGAGTAAAGAACTAAGACTTCTCACTCAAGGCTGTATGACAGATCTTAATTGTCTCAAACCTACCTTAAACCACTAAATTTTATTAAAGTTTTCCTATACATTTTAATATTATTTTCATCACAATTTACTAGAGAGTAAAGGCAAGCTTTTCAATCATATTCCCCAAATGATTCTTCCAGAAACAGAACCAGTTACCTGCCATTCCACCTGTCCTGAAAATTTCACACCCACCCATACTCAGAAACCTTGGAGACTCCATTCTGTGTACTGAATGAAAATCAAACACGCTGTCTTGGCATTTTGAACTCCCATGATCTGCCCTCAGGCTTTCCTTCTTTAAGCTTCTGCTCCTGTATCCTAATTCCAAGCAAACCAGGATGTTTCTATGTTAAAATGAAAGTGCTGTTTCAAAAGGTTTATATATTTTGAATTTTGACAGACATGACAAATTGCCTACCTAACCAGTACCCATTTCTTCTCCCTTGGTAAGGTGTAGAAATGTATTTCATTACATTGTCCCCAACATCTTTTTCATGTTGACAAATTAATAAACTAAATATCTTATTGTTTTGATTTCCATGTCTTTGACAATTAGTAAGATTAAAGATTTTTCAGATGTTAATTAGCCATTTTTCTTTTCTGTTCTCATTATTTAAGCCATTGTTCTAAGTTTTTCTCCTGAAAAATCCATCTTTTTCTTAAGAACAACTTCTTTGGTGCTCTTTATATAGCATGGGTGTTAGATCTTGGGCACTTGTATTAAAAATATTTGCTCATGGTTTGCCTTTCATCTTTTAGTTAACTTTTATGTTGTTCTGCCCTGAACAAAATTTTTCAATACTTATGAAATTACAGTTGTCAATCTTTTCCATTATGGATTTTAAAACTTGGGGTCGTGCTAAGAATTTTTTTCCTATAAGAAGACTGTAAAAAAGATTCTCCTATGCTTTTTTATAGTATTTCTTTAGTTTTTTATTACTATAATTTTTATAAATTTAAATCTTTAGTCCTTCTAGAGTTATTTTAGGTTTTGGTGTGAAATAAAGTTTATTTTCGCTTCCTCAAAATAGGTAGTTAAATCAACTCTCTTACTTGACTAAATCACTCTTATCAAGACCACCTTGATAATTCTTTATTGATTTTAAAGATCACCTTTTCATATAATAAAATTCTGACAATTAAAAAAATCTGCTATGTGTGTCTTTTCTTTTACTAATTACTTGCTTAATTAATATCTTGGTCAACAGCATAGAAAAGTGTTACATTCCTAAGAAATATGTCAGTAAGTATCGTATCAAAAATAGTTCACCAAATTCACTAAAACTAAGCATAGGAAAGTCTCTAGAGTGAATATGAAATGTGTTCATGGAAAATATAATCTACTTAATGCAACCTGTCTTTATCCAAAACTTTGCAGTTGTGAATTGATGTGTGACAAGCTGTCATAACATTACAAATTTATAATAAACAGCTGCTTCTCCATAAACAACAGAGGAATTCCTATGATCAGATTTTTAAATTTTTATTTTATGAGAAAAAAGCAAATGATAAGAAATTTTCTTAAAGACTGTAAAGTCTTTATTTAAAAAAAAAAAACCTCTATTTAAAACATACAAAACCCCTAGAGTTTCCATGGTTTGTGGAACTCTGGAGATTACAAACTACATTTGCTCTGAGATCCAGACACATAGGGACCTTCACCAACAAAACCTGTCATATTTTGCAGGTTCAGGGCTGTATATGTATCTCATTGCTCTTCACCTCTTTGCATTTTCTTTATTTAATGGATTGTACATGGGGAATTTATTGTACCTGTAACTTCATGAAATAGCAGGGGCTACTTCTACTTTTTGCTTCTATTGTTAATTCCGATGAATTTTCATTCTCAACATGGCAGAGCCCAGACATTTTGCACTATCCCTTCAAGTTTCCAAATTATTTTCACAGTTATCAAAACTGTGTATGAACCCAGTAAAAGACTTGGAGATCTAGACATCATACGAGCCCTTCTCTAGTGAGACAAATACCATCCAGGTAGAATCTTATGACATATTTGGTAATAGTATTTTTCCTTTTCTGTAGATAGAGGTATACTCCCTGCCAACAAACATTAAAAGGGGAGCTAAAGGAAATGTTTTGAATGTTGCATACATACACATTTAAATTGGGTGGGTTACACAGCACAAAATTTCAAAAGGAGTGGCCTTGGCAAAACTGTGAATGCAATGACATTTGTTATAGGGATGCCACCCCTACAGTTTCTGAGTCATTCACCCTTGTAACACATGTGCCTGCCACTACTATGCCCTGACGTACCCAGTATTCTCTTGCTTTTTCAAGTAACCACTTTTTCCAAACAGAGCACTAAAATCATTCATTTATATCATAGTTTGAATAAATGCACTCATTAATTTTTTAGGAGGATATTTGCAATTCTTCATTGTGAAATGAAAGACAATGGAAGGCATATTGATGCAAAAGTATGTTCTCCCCTTGTCCTCAGTTCAGCAAAAGAAAGATCCTATGATGGAGATGCTTTCCTATTTTTAAGAAATTTCCTGCCCTTCTGGAGGAGCAAGATGTATGACTTTCAGTAATAATTCATATCAAGGAACAGAGTTGCACATGAAGGAATGGAGTTGGCACGTTAAACTTATTCCAAGACTCATGGTGCACACTTATTCCCATTTTCAATCTTAATGCACATTGCTGCCATTTTATAAATTAAGTAACCAGAGCAATAAAAGTGAAATAATTTCCTTATGGTTATACTACTTGTCGATGGTACTAGCAAGTGGTATTTATTTGGCCATTTTTGTAAGATTGGTTTTAATTTTGGTTATGGGGGGTGGTTAATGGAAAAAATAACAAAAGACTTGTACTAATATTCTGATAAATTGCAGAATGTACTTTCATCTTTGTTATTTTCTTCTTTGACATCTCCAGCCTGGGTCATTATCAAGTTTAGTTTAAGGAAATCACCATGAAAAAGCCAAGGCCATCACTTCTCTACACCTCACCCTGCTAGACCTTCCTTGTATACTTCCTTCAGTATCTGCCTATCATTTTGACTCCCGCATGAGTAGATTACAAAAGATATCGGGTTTACATTAAGAGATTTGTTATTAAAAAGAAGAAAAGGGAAAAGAAAAATCTGAATTTTTGAGGCCGGACAGAAAATATAGTATGTCACTTTATATTTATTTGGGAGATGATGATTAGGGTCAATTTTTGGATTTTCTGGAGGCCAGAGAGGGATTTAAATTGGGAAGTACCTCCCAGGCTTATACTGATTCAGGCAAAGTTTCAATTAATTCATTCTAGAGTGAAAATAAACCTAATCTTCCCAAGCACAATTTTACTTTAGGAAATCACTCTGGTTAACATATTATTAATTAGCAATAGCCATGGAACTGATGTTTTTAACACATGTCCCTGGTGAAATCGTCTTTATTGGCATTGGTGTCCCTCCCAGGCTCCCAAGAACTCTAAGCAGTGCTGGGTGGTTCTAGAGAGGGGCCTGGGTTTTATTACCCAGCAGATGGCTTCAAGTCACACAGCAAGAAGCTGAACGAAGGCTGCTATTTCTACTAGTTGCCTTTTCAACTCTGTTCCTTTATTTAACATTCCTTAGGAAATGAAATATAGAAATCAGAATTTTCCCCATGGGAAGAAAAAAACTCAGATTAATGGGCAGCACTGGAGATAATAATCTGGAGGAATCACACCACAACTGTGGGGCTTACCTGGTGATCTGTCTTCACACTGCAGCCCCTAAGCCCGTGGTCCCCAGTGCTGGAGTCTCAGTTCTTCACGTGCAGTCTGGAAAGACACTGTTGAGCACTGCACTGAGGCATAGCAGCTGGCTGGCTCTGGCATGTGGCCACTGAGTCACCGCAACTCCTAGGCAGGTTATGCGTTTGCAGGAGACAAGCCTGGGACACACCCCTTTAGAGAAGGAAAATAAAAAATTAAAAATTTTTCTGCTAACTCTCCCTTCCCCTTAGAGTAGTCAACAACATCAGGGCTGGGGAGAGGAAGGAGCACAGAGAAGCACTTAATGACACTCCCTCACCCCAGCCACCACAGGTGAGTGTCTGAAATCACAAAAGGAAAACGTGAGAAAAATGTTCTAGAGGAACGCGGAACACCCCCGCCCTATATCAGTTTACTGGAAATTGTCGTCCATGGAAATATCCTGTCCAGACCCTGGGCACCCTGGGTCACACCCCGTGAAGCTGAAGGAATGCAGTTCTTCCTGTGTAATTCCAAGGAGGAGAAGCAGGTGCTTGTGGTGGGTAGGGGTGGCTAATGGCGTTTTCTTTTCCAGCTTTCTCACTCAGGGCTGAAGAATCAATTCCCTACTTCTCCAGATACCCTCAGACCTCTGGGTCAGGTAGTATAGAATGGGCTGGCAAATAGGTGTCACCAGGGGTATATGCTGAAGGTGAATACTTTCAGTTTGTTTTGGTCCTTAGAAAACCTACAGCTAAGCATGGTTAACTTTTTAAAAATAAAGATTGGTATCCTTTCGAAGGAACCATCCAGTTTGAAAACTATGAAGGGTCAAGTTTTATGTGTTACAGCGAGGCACGTTGGCTCATAAATGACTTAGGTCGAGGTATCTACAATGCTAATCATCAGGTCTAAATGAGCCAGATAAATTCTGCAGTGGAACAATAAGGGGGACAATAATAAGCTTACTCTGAAAAAAAAAAAAAAAAAAAAGTCACCAGAAAGAAAGGAAAGGATGTATTGGAATTCCATTAGCTTATTAATTTTATCTTGTTCCTCTTAAGTACTCCATATTCTATATGACTTGAGGTGGCTTACAATATAAATGCACAAAATGAAATAGTATTAGAATAAAAATAAAGAACCATGACCTGATGAGAGCAATGTACTTGACTGACTTCCCATCAGCCAGAGAAAAGGGGAAGTCAGTCAAGTACATTGTTCTCATCTTTTGAAAAGAGGAAGCATTTACCTTCTTAGGAAGGAAAAATACTCTTTTCCTATTTCTATTTCAATTTGGTGGTACCCTTTTCCTATTCTCTGTATAAAAATGCATGGTTTAAAGGCTGAATATTTTCTCTGACATACAGATGCTAATTCACAATAAGGCAGGATGGGGGTGGTGGGGATAGAAGTACTTTGGATTAGACAGAGACCAGTGAAGGGACGGGAAGGGGTTATGGAGGTAGGAAGGACAGTGGAATGAATCAGACATTATTACCCTATGTACATATATGATTACAGGACCTGTGTAACTCTACATCATGTACAACCAGAAGAATGAGAAGTCGTACTCCATGTATGCATGATGTGTCAGAATGTATTCTACTGTCATGTATAAACTAATTAGAACAAATAAAAATTTTAAAAAGTCCATGGTTTTCAGGGGCACCTAAGTCACTGTCTTTTTAGAAGGAATGTGTTTATAAACAGGGCAAATAAGCTATTAATTATTTGGGTGGGAAAGTGGCCACGAAATTGGGAGAAAAAAAGAGGAGGGAGGGAGAGAGGGAGGCAGGAGAAGGGCGAACAAAATGTTCAAGTGGTGTGGAGCTGAATGTGAGGAGGGCCAGAAGCTCGGAAGGAAGCTCTGTTACTCACCTCCAGTGCACTGTGTCATGGAAACCCAGCAACTTCTTAGAGTTTGGCATATGGCCTTCAGAACCAAAGGGAGCTCTCCAGTTTCTTACTGGTCCAAAAGCATATTAGCAGATACTAGAAAGTGAGGCAACCTGTAGACATCAATGAGGTCATGAACACATTGATTTATTTTTTATTGAAATGAATGATTGCATTTAATAGTTTTTAAACTACATTTTTAGTAGAAGGAGTTCCTAGTGTGTCCAATATTTAGGTCGTTTACCAAACAAGGTATACTTTTGAAACTGATGATTCACCAATAAATCATTTATCCCTTCCAGTTTCCTCCTAAAAATCTGTTAACAAATGCAATTCTGAATTCCTAGGTGCTTCCTGATTGTAGGGCCTAACCCATGTGCCTGCAAAGGACCTAATAAAAGGAAGCAGTGTGGGGCTGAGCACTGTGGCACCAGGGAAATGTCATTACATAATAAGCCCAAAGTAAAGTTAAACCTTCTGCAAAGGCAGAGCTGGGGAAGCACTGCCCCTCGATTTTGATTGTAATGCTCCATCTGCTACAAAATGTCACATGCTAACCTGTGAAGCAGGAATGAGGTATTTACCTGAGCAGCAAAAACTGCTGAACAAATTTTTTTGGTCCGTCTGCTATACTTCACATTTTTTTTCTGATGATCTTGCCCACAGAGATTCAGCATTCCACAAAGAAACAGGAGGAAGAGGAGAAGTGGAGAAGGAGGAGGAAGAGGAAGAGGGGGGTCTTGGGCTGAGGAAGAGCTTCCAGTCTTCTAAGTTCATCCCTTTGTTTGTGCTGGTTTTATATAGTCTGGCAACTTGGTTTTCCAGTCCAAGAGCAGGATCACAGGAATAAACAGCAGCAAACCTAAATCCTAGAATAAAGGAAATGGCAAACAGAATCATGTTATTGAAGCTTGAATCATGTAATGTCAACATACTTTCCCTGAATGAGTACTGCTTAATGAGGCAATATCTTAATTAGGCAGGTAAACCAAAGGAAGACATGAACCCTCTCAGAGGAGAGGGACTCCAATGAGTGGGGCCAGGTGTCAGAAGTACAGGGCATTCCTTGAGCTTGGTCTTAAAGAAGCTCTTCTCCAAATACAAATGGTTGACTGGAGTGCCATGGTGATTCAGGGTGGGAGAGACTTCAATGAGGTAGGTGGGAAATTATTAGACTATTTGAGGTCAAGCCTTGGTCCTTGTGATTTAAGAGACACAGGGTAGCACTGCATAATAATTGTGTTGCTATTGAATGTTAAAATAAAGGGCATTCTGAGAAACAAAGGGACAACTCAGAAAACTGTAGGAAATCTTTACCATACATATTAGACAAGTATAGCACTCTGCAAACATGGGGGCTGACCTGGACAGCTGAGGAAAAGGTGAGCTATCAAGAACTTAGTATCAGCTAACATGTACCAAGCGTTTAACTGTGTGCTAAGTACTGTTCGGAGCATGAGTTTTTGCACTCTCAGCAACCCCTGAGGCCATTGCCACTGTCATCCCTATTTGATAGATGAAGGAGTTGAGGCATAGAACAGTTAAATAGATGATGAGCTAGGAATCCAGCAGCCTGAATCCAAGTCTCTTCTGTTAACCTTTTCTCTACTGCTTCTCAAAAAAAGATGAGAAACACAGCTAGAGGTGTTCAGCCCATGCTAAATAACCAAAGGGGGAATAAAAAAGAGCATTTCTTACCATCCACCTTCCATAATAAACTGGAGAGCCACCAAAAGCCTATAGAATTCATATTTCCATTTTATTCAACAAGCAAGCTTCAAGTGTCACTAAATTCAAGGTTCTGGGTAAATTTGACAAAGTTAGATCAAACTCCATTTGCCCATTACCTTTGATCAGTTCAGAATGTACAATATTTGAATGCTAGAGATAACATTGAGAAGAAAAAACTATGAACTGTAAAATAAATATAATATTTTCCCCTTATTTTGCCTGTCTTTAAAACAAGAATTGCACAGCACCAATCAGCCCACTTCTTCAAGCTCAGAAGACCCTCCTGGGGTCAGGGAAAGGCACAGTCCCAGCAGTAGAACACATCTCTTGTGATCATGTGATGCACAGGAATTCACAAAGGAACCAGGGTCATTTCAATGCAGGAGGTCAGCCTGCTATAGCTTGTAAGGATACTGCTTTCCACAGTGCAGATTCTAGAGCACCAGATCCTTTGCAGTAAGATGCATCTCTGTCCCACCCTAAAGTGGCTGAGGAAAACAAAACAAACAAAGCTTCAGAAATCTGCCAGATTAGAGGCAAAAACCAACAGACTGTTACTCAGTGAACTAAGGTGCATTCCTGTGGATCAGAAGCTGTTCTAGAACAAAATCAATCTGATTCCATCCCTGGGCACCTTTCTCAGACGTTGTAGCTGCACTCAACTTCTTCAAGAGGACAAACATCTGAAGAAGATGTGGCCTGAGACTCATTCTTTTCACTAAATTTTGTTTCTATTTAGCAAACCTCAGGTTGACCTCAGTGCTTTAAAATGTCCTTTAGGCAAAGGGAGACATCTGGTGGCCAAGATTTACAATGTGGAAGAGGCCACCTATTTATAAAATCACTGTGGGGAGGAATCTTTGACCTTCCACTGCACTGAGGGATTTGAAGAGGGAGGTGGTAGGGGCAGCAGTCCAATAAGGCAATCTTTGTGAACCTGAGCTGCCTTGTCCAGATCCTCAAAGCAAGGAGCCTACTGAAGCAGAGTTCATTCATTCATCCATCTATTCATTCAACCTTTTTAGTAAATGTCTACTAAGTGCAAGACACTGTGTTAGGCTCTGGACCTTAAGATCTGTAAATACTACCTTCAAGGATCTTATAGTTCAGTGGAAAACCTAGGCCAGCAACAATCAATTAAAATACATTGTAATAAGGGCTGACCATGCTATGCTACAGAAGGCCATAGAAGAGGCAGTTAACTGAGTCTTTGAGGGTTAGAGAAAGAAATGTCTAAACCACAGGTCTCAAACTGGCACTTGGAAGCCCCATCTGGCCTGCAGATGTGTTTTGTTTGGACTGTACAGTGTTTTTATAACTCTGAATTAGTTCCCAACATTTAAACATCAGGGAATTTCACATGAAAATCCAGATTTCGGCTTCTTTTGAAAAATAGGAAGATCTGACAATTCTAGTTTCCCATTCTTGCAGGGTGATATTTTGTTAGAGCTGGGTAGAAACATTCTTCCTAATATATTTTCATAACCACCATTAATTTCCTTATTTCAATGAAATATTGGTAGATTTCACAGGAACAGGGTACAAAACTCAAAACTGCAAAAGAAAGCATATTCATTGAAAAATAGGTCAACTACTACCCTTGCTCTAGAGCCAACCAGTCCTCATCTATAAATATGTATCCCACTCTCACAATTTATAGCCATTAGTTTTATCTAAATTAAAAATTTAAACATGAAATATGAATCTAAAAACACATAAGAAGAAAAGAGAGAGTTGTTGCCCATGCATTCTTTAAATAATCTATTGGCTTAATAACAAAGGCATTTCTGAAGTAAGACCAGAACCCAGACATCCCAAAAAGAAAAAAATTGACATAAAAGAGAGAAAAAAAAATTTTTGCATGGCAGAAAACACAATGATTAGCATCCAAATATAATGATCTGGAAAAAGAATTTCAAGTTCTGTAACAATTAACTTTTTGTCAGGATGTAAATAGTTCTTGCAATTCAATAAAGAAAAGATACAACCTAAGAGACAAAGGGACAAAAGAATATGAACAACCCTTAAAATGACAAATAGCTCTAAATTATATGAAAAGCAGGAAAACATCTGTTATAATTTGAAACATGAAGAGTAAAGCCATGATAAAATATTATTTTCTACCTCTCAGATGAGCAAAGATCAAAAGAGTTAATATTATTGTAGGCATAAGGAAACAGGCTCATATACACCTGATAGGAGTATAATCCAGTAAGTCTGTCAAATTTGAAAATTTGCCCATCCTTTTAACTAGTAATTCTATTTCTAGAAATATAACCTATAAATAAATTTGTATATCTACAAAATAATTTCAGTACAAGTAATTATTTCAGGAAGTAACTTGAAATCTTATCAATTGGTACAGTGAATTGTATTTATTTAAAATATGTTATATACACTAGATAAACCTCTTTTGTTTATTTTAAGCAATTGAAAATTTATTATAACAATATAACCTAGCTTAAGCAGATGAATGCAGAAAATGGTACTGAGAGTGGGACACAAGCTGCTAAAAGAAAAATCTGACATATGGCATTTGCTTCTGGTCTAGTCAATAGGCAGCAAAGAAATCTGGTTCTGGAAATCATAATAGATGTGATATGTATAATAAAATGAAGCATTTTTGAAAACCTTAGTTCATTTTGTACTTCTATAGCAGAATATCAGAGAATGAGTTATTTATTTTAAAACATTATTTCTCACAATTCTGGAGAGTCTAAGGTGGAGGGACCACTTGGTGAGGGTTGCTGCATCATAACGTTTGGAATGAGTGAGAGTGAGAGAGAGAGAGAGAGAGAGAGAGAGAGAGAGAGAGAGAGAGAGCTCATGAAGGTAAGAGTTGAACACACAGACTCAAGCCCGTCTGCCATTGGCTCCACACTCATGGCTTCCAGATGGTGCAAAAGTATATCCATACAACCACTTTTTTTTCACCTTTAGTGCAGTATTCAATAAATTATATGAGCTATTCAGCATTTTATGATAAAATAGACTTCATGTTAGATGATTTCCCAAAACTGTAGGCTAATGTAAGTGTTGTGAGCACACGTAAGGTAGGCTAGGCTAAGCTGTGATTTGTGGGTAGATTAAGTGTATGAAGTGGAATTTGGCCTAAAATATTTTTAATTCATGATGTATTATTGAGAGATGATCTTATTGTAACTTGTGGAGTGTATGTGTGTGTGTGTGTGTGTGTGTGTGTGTGTGTGTGTTTCTATATTTAATTTAATAGATGCTTGATGGTGTGGCATAATCTTCTGCTTATGTAGCCCAGAGTTTCCAGAATAACAATTTAAAGTATTGGTGGAGATGTAAAATGTACTACCCCTTTTGAAAACAGTTTGATAATTTCTTATAAAACTAAAGATCATGTTGCAATTTTTAAAAGTGGAAAAAAAGAAAAAGACAAAAAATATTAAACATATTTGTTGGGTGTGGTTGCCCACGCCTGTAATCCCAGCAACTCAAGAGGCTGAGGCAGGAAGTTCACAAGTTTGAGATCAGACTCAGCAACTTAACGAGACCTCATCTCAAAATTTCTAAAAGGGCTAAGGATGTAGCTCAGTGGTAGAGCATCCCTGGATTCAATGCCCAGTATTGGGTGCTGGGTTAGGGGACAAGTTTTAAAAAATAAAAAAACATGTAAATAAACACATATACACCATGTAATCCAGCAATCCCACTTGTACATAGTTACCCAAGAGACATAATAATACATAATAATAATACAATAATATAAGATAATTATACATCAACACAAAGATTTGCATGCAACCTTCATAACAACCAAAATGTAGAAATGATTCAAATGTCCATCTACAGGTGAAGGAATGAACAAATGAAGATATAGTCATACAATGGAATACTACCCAGGAAGATATATGAAATTATTACCTAGAAATCTGGACTTATAAAAGATGATAAGGACTCTGCATTCTGAAAAACAATGCTGTATGAATCGAAGTGGTACGTTCCTTGGTTTTACTCTGTTTTTGACCTAGAGGATCTCCAACACTCATCACCTACTTTGAATTATATTTACTGAAGATGGCAATAATGCTTATTTTGCCTTGGTACTTGTTTTAACAGATGGTAATCTCTATTTTATTCAACAATATTTACTGAGTACCTCCACACATAGAGCCCAGAACCATGGTAAATACTGTCAAAGATACAGTATGAAGCACATCACTTTCCAGGATATAAGGAGCTGATAACTGTGCATGGTAGACAGTAAAAATGCATAAATCATTTGAGAACAATATTAGACATTACAGTAAACATTTCCAATGCCTGTTGCCTGATTACATTCAATAAAAGCAACAAAGAAAAGAATAACCATAAAACATAAAAGCTTAATTAAAACCTTAAGATATTCCACATTTGCTCGTCTGCAAGAGAGGAGCAAGAGATCTCATAATTGGCACAAAAGGACATGTGGTAAGACAGCCAGACTTGCCCTATGATGTCACCTTCCAGAGACTGGGATTCTGCTTTTGATTTCCCTCTTTCTCTTAATAAGCCATCATAATGCTATCATGTGTTAAAATTTTAAACTTTTGGTAAACTTATTTTGTTGCAGCATACAGCAACATCACATGTACGTTATTTTAACCTTTCCTAAAATATTTCCTTTAATTTGATTTAATATTTTAGACCTCAGAAGAGGCTCATGTAGATCATTCTCAAATGTGCTTCTTTCACAAATTCTTTAAGCTCTCATTTATAAAATTTGGTCAAACATATTCTGGCACCTTACACTTTGAAACTGGAAATCAAACTTGTAATTTGTCATAGACAAAACTTTTTAACAAAAACTTTTAAACAAATCTACATAAATTTGGAGAATGTTTTTTAGAAAATCCATATAAATTTGGAGGATTTTTTTTAGAAGATGTAAACTTATATTTATAAGTCCACATTCTCTTTCTTGGTACTCTAACACTTCTGTTCACAGTCAGGCAGCAGGTCTGGGAGGAGGGTACACACATTTAACTGTGGAAAGCAGACTTAGAAGTTCCATCAAATGCCTGAGCATACTAATATGGACAAATAAAAGCATTTTACCAAGTGCACTAGTCAGGGTTCTTCAAGGAGACAAGACAATATGAGAAACAGATAGACAAGGAGACAGATAAAAAGAGATTTATCATAACAAATCAGCTCATGTACTTATGGAGGTTGAGAAGTCCCAAGATCTGCAGTAGCAAGCTGAAGACCTAGGAAAGACTATGATAAAGTTCCTATCCAAATCTGAAGGCTGAGAAGCAGGAGAACCAATGGTGTCATTTCCCATCCAGGACTGGGTAAGTCTGGGACCCAAGAAAAGATGGTGAAAAGACCAATGCTTCAGTTCAGGCACATGGACAGAGTTCTCTCTCTCTCTCTTTTTTTTTTTTTTTTTTGAACCAGGGATTGAACTCAGGGACACTCGACCACTGAGCAATATCCCCAGCCCTATTTTGTATTTTATTTAGAGACAGGGTCTCACTGAGTTGCTTAGGGCCTCACTAAGTTGCTGAGGCTGGCTTTGAACTCATGATCCTCCTGACTCAGCCTCCTGAGTTGCTTGGATTACAGGCATGCCCCACCACGCCCAGCCCAGAGTTCTCTTTACTAGAGGGAAGGTCAGACTTTTTTTTTCTATTCAGGCCTTCAACTGATGGAATGAGGCCACCAACATTGCCTGAGGGCAATCTGCTTTATTCAGTTTACCAATTTGAGTGTTAATCTCATCCAAAAACATCCTCATGGATACACGTGGAATAATGTTTGATCAAATATCTGGGCATTCCATGGTCCAGTCTAGTTAACACATGAAATTAGCCATTACACTAAACTAACTAGTCACAAACTATCCATCCCAGAGTTCTCCAATCTATGATTCTAGATTTTTCTTGCAACGCTTATGAGGTTCCACATTGAGTTTCATCACCTACTTTGAAAACCATATGATTTTGTTGAGAGCTATTTAACTAACCAGAAATAGAGAAAAGTCAATGAAATATTAGGCAATACACAGAGGCCTCCAGTGATTTGAGAGTCTACCATTCTTTGTCAATGGTAACAAAATTTCTGGAACTTCACTAAGTCACCTTGGACATCCATAGCCCATAGATGTCACCCATGACCTTGATAGATGACTTGATTTGACATACAAAATGTGAAGACCAAATGCTAAATTCAACTGTCCTAACAACCCTGACTCGTTAAAGCAATCACTGTGGCCTTCAGACTCAATCAATGTGCATCATTACTATGTTTACCTTGATCCAATATCTAAGAGGTCTTCAATGGCAATGACTTTTTAAAGTGACCACTTAACAGGAATATTGTGTATTATGGTGGGGGTAGGGGTGGTGAGTTTCCTGGAGGCATAGCAATACCTGTGTAATTCCACTGATTCATGGAACCTGCTGAAGCAGCTGTTGTCCCAAAACCAACCCACAACACTTCCTCCACCCATGCCCACTTGCCACCTACTCCTTCCTTGGAGACACAAATAGCCTTTGGATAGAAATAACAGAAGCAGATCCACTAATTTATTTCACCTCCAAACTTAACAATTACGGAACATTTACTAGTGCCAGAACTTTGCATATATATTCTTAATTAAATTCCACACAAATCATCTTTTTTTTTTTCCATCTTACAGATGATGAAACCAAGGTTTGAAAGGTTGGCCAGCTCACCCAAGGCCACACAATAAGTAGAAAAGCTGACACTGGAAATCAAGTGGAGAATCTGTCCACCTTGGCTGCTGAGTTTTCGTCATTTATCTTAAACTATGACTTAGTATATATCTGTTCAAATTTAGTAAGACCTTAAGTGTGTGATTCAAAGCACACTTCACAAGAAGTTTAGGCCATTTCAAAAGATGAAGGTCCCCTATGTGTGCAATGCCATAAAGATAGTGCTTTGGGGACTATTGGTTAAATGTCCCCATGCAGATTATATTTGAGTCTCAGAATATGAATTTAAATTATCACTTTAGATCTTAAAAAGAGTTGAAAAGGAGACAATGAAGGTCTTGAGTTTCACTTCTTTGTAACTCCTTTCAAAATCACATGACTGAAAATAAATTTGATTTAATTAACTCAATTTGAGAGCCAGTGGAAAGGTTGATGGAATTGGAAAGAAGTCAACTTAACTGAGCTAAACAAAAGCAATTTCTACCACCAGGGAACATAGAGACCAATAAAAGACATGGATGAATATTAATACGAATAACATAAACAATAATGCAAACAATACCAGTGAAAACACCTCTCCTGTTATAACAGGAATTTGGCTTTAATATGACTGGTGATGAGTAACCTGCCCAAGTCATTTCATTAACCCACCAATGGTCTGACCTTGCAGCTTATGAAATTGAATTTGGGAATCCCATTTTGAGCTTTACAACTGGGTTTTCTGTAACATATTGATGGGTTAAGGGTTAAGTGTTACATTGTCAGATGCTTAAGGGAGCATCTAAGCTATGTCTGAGCACAGGAAATTTCTGTATATGGTACCTACTTTGCTAATCGAACTGTACTCCCCTTTTCTTCTCAGAGCACCCTATTTTTTCTCCTGTTCCACTAGGAGAAGCAACACACTGCAGGGGTTAAAAATAGGGACGTCTGCTACGTTTGAATCCAATACCACTTAATCAGCAGTGATACAAACAAGAAATTTCACCTCCCATGACCAAGAATAAGTCATGCCTCCTCATACAGCTGCTGCAGATTAGATGGGGTATTATACGTAGAGTGCTTTGCCAATGACTAACACACAATAAATGCTTTTTAAAAAAGTAATTTCCTGGAATGCTTAATTCTCTTATCTTTATTTCTTCAAATCCTGAGATTTTAGGTTGCTGAGACTTAAAAGCTGAATTATGTTCTCCTCCTCCATGAAGTCTCCCTGACTACTCCTTAATGGAATGGCATCCCTAAATAATCAACACCACACATTTAAGCCTTGGATAATAGGCTTGTTAGACACCTAAAAAAGAGGCAGTGTTATGTATGTGGGTTGAGGGGGCAGGGACAGGACAAACAGGTAACACTGATTTCATAGCACTGCTCATGTTGATCTAGATTGGCCAGGTTGTCAGAGGGTACCCAAGAGGGGTGCAGAGGCTGTGTTTGTATTTCATCCTCTTTCATGCCTGGTCTTTTAGACCTTGGTTTCTTTATCTGAAAAATTAGCTGATTTCATATTCCCTAGCTGAGTCAAAAAGCTGTACAAGATCCTAATGTAAGACCTCTTCCAACTTCCGATCTGGAATCCTTCTGGCACCTGTGGCCTGAGCGTGGGAAGGTGCATTACCCCAAAGGCAGGTGACCTGCATATTTGGCCCCTCTAAAGGCCTGCATATACTGTGAATGAACAGGACATGCTGTTCTTGCTTTCCTCCACCTACTCCAAAATCTGGATCTTTTCTCTAATCAGGCCATAAGCCAAAAGCTACTAGCACCCAGGCTGCCAGCCGGGCAGTGCCCTGGGCTCTCTGATGTAAACACTGATGAGGGATGATTGAAGTTTGGCTCTGCCTGTCCCTTTCTGTGCTATCTTCAGCCAAAGGCCTGGAGGCTTTCATCTGCTAGGCCAAGCAGTGTTAAACAACAACATTAGTCCCCTTCCTGCTTCAGCTCCCACCCTACCCTCTGGCCACTGTCTCAAAGGAAATAGCCAGTAAGGACTGGACAATCCCTGTTTTTTAGACTTCCTGTAAATGGGAGGGTGCTGGGAGGGACAGCCAGATTCTCTGCTTTCTTTAACACTGGCCTGGTAACTAATCCCAAGAGGATTGAGAAACAGACAGACAAGGGGACTGGAGACTTCTTTTGGCTGGAGACGAAGGGGAGATTTCTGATCAAAGAGTCCTAATTTGATCTATAAGCAGACAAAACTTCTAGAAATTGTGGGAGAAGGTCTGTGGTAAGAGTGACCAGTAACCCAAAGCCAACTCTCTACTCAATTCACAGTGGAAGGGCTTCTGGCCATGGGAGACATTATCAGGGCCACTGCATACAGATTACAAGTGTGCCTGCAACCCAGCCTGGTCTTCACTTGCCACAGCATGTGCTGCATCTGCCCAGGGGCGTTGCATGCTCTGATTCTCACGAAAGCGCCATAAAAGCTAGCATGGACCCTGTGTGCTCTCATGTGTCTGTGCCTCCAGATGACTATGCTGGGCAATTTGGCAAAAAGAGCATGCATATAGCCAACTGCTCTCCTGCATTCTTACCTCCCAATGCCATCCTTATTCCTTCTTCCTTTCTTCTCTCTTCCACAATACATTTTCCTTTCCTTCCTGCGGTGTTTACCCTTTTTCTCTTCCTCTTTTCTTCCAATCTGACAATCATAAGCTGGATGGCCAGTTTATCACTATTCAGAAATATCCAGGAAGGAGGGGCAGGTAAAAATAGAAGGGAGTCGCAAGGAGGAAATTTTTTGATATTCATAATATAGCTAGTTTTCGTTCTCTCTAAATGTAGTCTTGGAGTCAATGTTAGGTCACTCTGGGAGATAGCAGAAAACATTAGGATAGTAAATTTAAAAACTTTGACAAGAATGAACTTGAAGAGTTTGTATAGCTTTTCCCTATAAAAATACTGACAGCTAATGGACCTGTGTTTTTTTTTTTCCTTTATAGTTGACTATTGTGGTAAGCAGAATAATGCCTCTTGCAAGTCCATTCCCTAATTGCAGAATGTGACAAAGAATTTCACATGTGGACAAAGAATTTCACAAATATAATTAAAGTTACTTATCAATTGACCTTAAAAGGGGAAGATTATCCTGGGTTATCTGACTGAGTCCCATCAGATCCCATAAACCCTTAAAAGCAAAGAATTTTCTCCAGCTAGAAGCAGAAGTATGTGGTAAAAGAGGAAACAAGAGAGATGTAGCAGAAGAGGTGAAAGAGGTTTGAGGCATGAGCTGAGCCAACACACCATTGCTGGCTCTGAGATGGAGGGGTCATGTGAAAGGACCCTAAAAGGCCTTTAGGAAATAGTGAATTGTATCAGGAGGAATGCACTGCTGTTATGGTTTGGGTGTGAGGTGTCTCCCAAAAGCTTACTGTGAGACAATGCAAGAAGGTTCAGAGGAGAAATGAATGGGTTGTGAGAGTCTTAACCCAATCAGTGAATTAATCCCCTGAGAGGGATTAACTGAGTGGTAACTAATTGGTAGGATTGGCTGGAGGAGGCGGGAATGCGGGGCATGACTTTGGGGTATATATTTTGTATCTGAAGAGTGAAGTCTTTCTCTCTGCTTTCTGATCATCACGCGAGCTGCTTCCCTCTATCACACTCTTTTTTGCTTCACCTTCAGTCCTGAGGAATGGAGCCTGCGATCTGAAGATTGAGACTTCTGAAACCATAAGCCCCCAGACAAACTTTTCCTCCTCTACAGTTTTTCTGGTTGGATCTTTTAAGTCACAGCAGTGAAAAACTGGCTAATAGAGAAATTGGTACCAAAAATGGAATTGTTGCTCTGACTAACCTGACCATGTTACTCAGAAGCTTTTTGAGATTTTTGGAATTGGTGAGAAGAATTTTGAGATGCTTAGCAGTGCAAGCTGAAAATGCTTTAGGTTGTTGTAAGCAGAGCTTAATGATCAGTTCTGGTGGGAGCCCAGAAGACCAGAGTACCAATAGGACTCTGGACAGTGAAGACAGGGCTCGAGAGGGTTTAGAGGAAAAGGAGGACACTATCGGTAATTGGACTAGTGGCCATTCATGTTAGGTTCTGGAGATAAGTTACTGCATTTTACCTGTGCCTTGAGACTTTCTGTGAGGCTTATTTTAAAAGTAATGGACCTCTTAATCTGCCAGAGGAAATTTCTAGATAGCGAAAACCAGGAATAAAGACGAACTCCTCATTTTAATGAAGATTATCTACAAAATGCCTACAGGGATGATTATGTATAACAGTGAAAAGACTGATTGCTTTCCTCCTAAGATCAGAAACAGGACCAGGATGTTCACTCTCACTCCTTTTCTTCAAAATGATGCTGGAACTTCTAGTCAATGCCAAAAGCATGAAAGGAAACAAAGGGTATACAGATCATAAAGGTTAAGAAAAAGAACCTTTCCATACTTGCAAATAACATGATTGTTCACATAGAAAAATCCTAAGAAATCTACAAAAACAAACAAAAATCTCCTAGAACTGACAAGGAGGTTGGTAAGCTAATAGGATCAAAATCAGTTATTATTTTAATATACTAACAATTGCATTGCTGGGAATTTGTGTAAACATGTTCACACAAAAAAGCTGTACATAATGTTCATAGAAGCTTTATTCATAATAGCCCCCAAATGGAAATAATTCAAATGTCTTTCAACAGGTGAATGGTTAAGCAAACCATGGTACATCCTTACCAGGGAACACTTCTCAGCATTGAAAAGGAACAGGCAGTTGATACTTATTACAACCAACTCTGAAAGAAGAATTATGCTGAATTTAAAAAGCCAACTCTAAAAGGTTGTATACCATGTAATTCTATTTATATTACATCCTTGAAGTGACAAATTATTATTATTATTATATAAATGGAGAACAAAGTAGTAGTTTTCAAGAGATAAGGAAAGTGTGTGGAAGGGAAGAAACTGTGGCTTTAAAAGGACAACATGACAAATTATTGTGCTAATGGAAATATTCCATATATTGACTGTATAAATATCTATATCATAGCTGTGATATTGAACTACATTGTTTTCAAGATATTAAAGGTACTGTCATTAGGAGTAAGAGTTCACATTCTAGTACGCGCTGTATTATTTCTTACAACTGTATGTGATCCTACAACTATCTCAAAATAAAAAGTTTAATTAAAAATGCAGTAATGTAAGGTTAATACAGTATCCACTAAGTTAACTTAAAATCCATTTTCACTTCTTTCTAAAGGTTCCAAGTAATCATAGCACCATTCTAACATATGCAAGGAGAGGGGAATTAGACCATCTATTGTGGAGGGCATGACAAGGTCACATTAGAGCATGTGGGATCAAAGATATTGTCATTGTCATCTTTGGAAAATATAATCTGTCACAATGAGTAATGTTTTTCATCACCATTCCCCCCTCTTCCTCTTCCTCCTCCTCTTCTTCCTCCTGCTTCTACTTCTCCTTCTTGTTCTTCTCCTTCTCATTCTCCTTCTCTGTTCTGGAAAAGGTCTTGCACAAAGAATGAATGAATTCCTTTACTTCATTTACTCAGTATCTTCCCATTCAAAATAAACTCTCCATACCTCTTTGTTTAGGGTTCAGCCTCTTTGGACTACTTTTCAAAGACTTACTGATACTGAAATGGTTGGCTGATGTCTTTTGAGGGTTAGCTCTGAGATGTAAGAACAGATTCAAATAGGTGCTGATAATATGTCAAAGTCTTCACAAAGGATGTATTTCTGAAAGGGTAAGTTATGTTTTGTGAGTCAAATTACCTCTTAAAAGTCCTTTAGTTGACATTACTGAAACAATTTTATTTTTGACTTAATAAATACTTCCATAAATATTCCCCTAATTTACATGTTAAATTGTCCTGGATTCATACATTTTGCCAAAAACAAAGGCTAGATGTCATCTACTTGACAATCATTTGGCAACAACTTCTTCAGGATAAGAGCCATATTATTCTTGTTTCCAACTCTAGGGATCCCTTTATCCTTATGTTCAACATAATAATGGGAATATGATGCTGCTTCCTCAGCAGGGCCTGGACATTTTTGTTTTTTAAGTAACACTGAAGAACAAGAGCAAAGTCATCTGAAGTTTGTAGATGAGCTCCTACTGTTGGGCATTCTATAGACTGGGAATAGGGACCCTCTTAGAACCTTTGTTGAATATATGGAAAATATTTTAGGTAAAGTGAAGAATGAAGGTGTTTTCTGCCCACTTAATCCTGCCTTTGGCTCAATCTATAAAACAAACCAAAGACTGAATATCTAGCTGAATATCTAGCAAAAATTTCGAGGATGAGGAAGGTGTACCCCAAGACTTGTAATTAGAGATAAGGTTTTAACTTCAATTACTCCTGGAATTGAAACTCATTGGCTTGGATTCACACTAATCAATGACTACTCATTTTTCTCTGAGAGGTTTTGCTGGGCTTACTCTGTTGTACATGGAAGGTTTCCTTTTCCTTGGTTTTAGTCCTGTAAACTGTGTACAGGAACACAGTGACTCACCAATTTCTTGCCTATTTCTTTCTTTGAAGTTCTTTATTTCTACTTTACACAGGTCCTTTTAGTTGGTGTTGCACATTTGGAGTCATGGAACACATTAAGGAAAACAAATAAGAGATAATCATGTTTATACTTCTCTAGACTCTGAAAACCTTATCTGCATAAGGAAAGCAGGTAAAAACATTAGGGATGCTTAGCCTAAAGAACAAACTCAAGGATTGTAATGGCCTCCTTGAAGTACTTGCAAGGTTCTCCTCTGACAGGGATATAATACTTTATCTGAACTCAGAAGATAAGAGTTCACAAATTTGCTAAAGATCAGAGCATCCCAGCATTGAAAAGCCATGAATTTTCTATTTCTAGATGTGATCACCCATGGGGAGAATAATCACCTGCTTGGGTACTCTATAGGGGTCTCAGGTTCTCAATGTATTGTGGGATTTAAAGACTTTTTGAGAATTTTTTCCACCCTGAGATTCTAGAACAGCATTCTCCAATATGGTAGCTCTACCCATGTGTGTCTATTGAGCATGTTAAATGTGACTAATCCACTATATAAAATAATAGTGTATTTCAAAAACTTGGTGCTACAAAGACAAAAAAAGTCACAAATATTTTTATATGGATTACATGTTGAATTGATAAATATTTTGAATCAATTAGGCTAAATAATTACTTAAATTAAATTCAGCTGTTCCTTTTTACTTTTTGGTACTGTGGTTTCTAGAAAAATTGAAATGACATATGTGGCTATGTGGCTAATATTATCTATTGGACAGTACCATTCTTACTACTATGTGGCCTTCCCAATTCAAGACCTCACACTTTACTTAAAGTAGCATATCTTCCAGCTGTGACATTACCTTTCCATGCTTCATGCCTTGAATTTACCCAAGACTCATCCTGCAAGTAAACAACACTGGCACTCTATGATCTGGTTTCCTGAAAGCATTTAATGTGAATTTTTTACATAAAAGGTGAAGATAGAGATTGTCTATCTCTCTCAGAATCCATTAACATAGATTAGTTTAGAAGATCAGTTTATTTGCTCTTAAAAGAACATCTGGCTCAAGTTGAATTTCAGAGGCATTGAATTCGAGAGGATGAAATAAACTGACACCTCTACAGGGAAGTGAAGACAGGTGGTGTCTAGTGTCAGGGTGTTGATGCAACCCAGTATTCACGGGGTGGCAGCAGAAGGCAGAGTGGCCAGCATGATAGCAGGCCCTGAAGGCAGGGATTGCAGAGGGCTTGCAGACAAACATCTTTCCCTCCTTTCCCACAAGCATGGCCAAAAACAAAGAAGGCTGTGGATGAAGAACCACTGTTGGGCTGAAATCCTTCTATAGATTCATTTGTAAATGAATTTCTTCATCCCAGGTGGTCTTGGACTAGTTCAGAGTCAATGTTCAGCAAATAATTTCAGCTCCTACTCTGTGTCTTTCCTCCATCACCTTTAGGCAAATATCTTACAGAGTTTGACCTGAGGATGTGTTTCTTACAGCTACCCAGGAGTGAGGTTTATGCTTACAAAAAAATAAAACAGCAGACCACGAATTTAATTAATTTAATTGGATTATTGGCATGTAAAAGTTTAAAAATAAAGTCATTTTCAAAATTTATTAATTCAGATTGCTAAATTGCATTGTAACCAAAATCTTTAATTTCATCTTTAAAATATTAAAGAGCATAAAAGCATTTATTTTGACAGAACCATTTTAATGTGTGATGAACAGAAGGGAACATTCTCACACTAACACTCAGTAAGCACTCTACATATGCTAGGGAAGAGGAATTCGATATTCCTGATTATTAAAAATTTCAGGACTGGGGAATAGTTCAGCAGTACAGCACTTGTCCAGCACATCCCAGGTCCTGGGATTAATCCCCAGCAACACACACACACACACACACACACACACACACACAGACACACACACACACACAATCTCAGGCAAGCCAGATGGCTTCATCTCCTTTCTCAAGGAAGACTTATCCTCTAAGGCAAAGTAGTTCGATTATTAGTTCTTTAGATTTGTAAGTTACACTCGGAGGACTGGACTTGCTAAGGGTCCCTTCATTTGTTCAGAGAAAGATTTATTCAGTCCTGGGCACGGTGATAAATGCTGAAGTGAAAAGGAGACGTGAGTAATTATGAGCTCCGGATTATAGGGTTGAAGGAAGTCATGAAGCTCACAGGAGGACATGTTGCACCTAGAGGAAGGTATCATTCAGGTGCCTCCTAGTGGTGAGAAGTGAAATAACCTTGGATTTGGGACTTCAAAAGATTGTTACATGAAGTGGCAGTGAAGGTGGCAGGAGTACAGTGAAATGGAGCAGAGCAACTGGACAAGTGAGGACAGTGGGAAAGAGGTCATTCCAGGAAAAATGAAAAGAGAGTGTTTAACATGGGTTTGTTTATCCAGTGGGTGCAAGAGGTTTGGGTGAGTTGAGCAGGGGCTGGGGCTACATGATGTCAGGCTTTACTGGTCCTACTAAGGAGTATGGGCCTTAACATAAAAGCAATAAGGGTACTGTTGAAGGAAATTCATGTCAGTTATTTCATAGAGCACAGATTGCAGACAAAAAAAATGAAGGCAAAAAGAACATCTTCATAATCTAGGAAAGAGACAAGGGGAGGAGAGAGAGAAATGCAAACATACATCAAAGATGCTACCAGGGCAAGTCTAGAAGGCTTGGGAACTGGCTGTGGAAGGTGAAAGAGAAAACGTGAGGAAGCCTGTGGGTTTGTGACTTGGGTGAGGAAACGAATGTTGCTCTCATTCTTGGACTAAGATACAGGTTTTAAAGGAAAAATAAATGCAATTTGGAATATATTGGGTGCAAGCCTCCTGCATGACATCCAAGGAAGAGAGATCTCGAAGGAGGCAGTTGGAACTTAGCGGGGAGGTATGGAGAGGAGATATAAAGGTGATTAGTACACAGTAGAAGGGAGAATCATAGATGTTGGATAAACTGCCAAAAGATGAGAAGGGGTATGAACCAAGGACCCTGAGGAACAGCAACCTTTGTGTGTGGGGGGGGTGGGGGTTGGTCAATAAAGAGGGAGAGGAAAATTGTGAGGTGAAAATGCACATATTCAAGAAGAAATGATCAGTAGAGAAAAGTGTGTGTAAAGGTCAAACAAGGTGCTGCTAAAACCAGTCCTTTGTATCTGACAATTAAGTCTTTAAAAATCAATGAGATGATAGACATGTCACTCTGCTTCACTACGGTAATCAGTTCACTATCTGCTTGTATCTCTTAACATCATCAAACATACACAATAAACAGGAAAATAAAAGAGAGAGAGAGAGATGGTCTTTTGTGCCCTACTCTAGGACCCTCTCACTGAAATTGTAGGCTGGGAGTGGAAGAGAAAAGGGTTGTGGTTTTTTGTTGTTGTGTGTGTGTTGCAGTGCTGGGGGTGGAACCCAGGGCCTTGTGCATAGGAGGTAAGTAGTCTACTGCTGAGCCATATCACCAGCCCAGAAGCCTGGGAGCTTGGACCACCATCACACAGGTGCAAAGGAGAGCAGAGATGCTTATTGTAAAGAACCCTTCTCATCCAGGAAGAGAAAAGAAAGGAAGGAAAGGGAAGCATTAGAGAAGGGGAGAAAGACACAGGTTAAGGAAGGGTTTTTTTTAAGAGATAAGAGAGTCCTAAGCATTTTTCTAGCACATGGGAATGAAACCAGTGGATAGATAAAAGGACAAAATGACACACAGCAGAACTAACTTGGAGCAGGTTGTTCGAGGGATACGAGAGCAGCCTGCTGAGAAAAGCTGCCTTTATCTGAAAGTGGAGGGAAGGGGAAGTGTGAGGCAGGGCATCGCCTAACCTCCTCTGAACCTGGGGGTCGGTAGATCTACTGGTAGAAGAAGGCCTGCCGGGATTGACGAAGGTTTGGCCGGTGGTGGGGTGCAGATGTGAAAGGGATGTGGAAGAGACTTGGCCATTTGCATGAGGGTTGGAAAGAAATTCTCAAAATGAACAAGAACATTCTGTTAGAAAGGAAAAAAGAATTTGCTGAGGCCACAGTCGCTGGGGATGGTTGTACTCAGAAGAGATAACCAACTTAGTTGGAACTTCTTTTGCCCATTATTTTTTCACACTTCTGTGCTCATTTTAATTAAATTGGCCGCTCTTCTTGTGAGTAATCAAGGAATATACTGAGAGGAAGCACCACATGCAGAACAGCTCCATTCATTTCTCCCTGTGGACTGAGTTAGCTACCACTGGCGCTCATCATCACTCTGCCTGTGGAGATGACAGTCGTCTTGACGATGGGGAATTACAGTAAGTTGGGGTTTGGCAATCCACAGAGGTCAGTAAGGATTTTTGTGAAAGGGGCAAGGTTCCTGCACTGAGGGGAGCAGATCTGCTCTGTGTATCAGAATATTGTGTCAGAAAAGCCCTAACAAGAAAGGGTACAGTGTCCCTTTGGAGACCAGATCATGGGACCAAGAAAGATGCTATCTGGGATTGTTGGCCACAGGAGAGAAAAAAAAGATGTTCTTGGAACAATTTGGGCAGGAAGACAATAGGATTCTTTATTTCTTGGCATAGGAATGAATGAATCTTTATTCCAAATGCAAAGCAGGCATTAAATCCAAGGACAATAAATGGTGAGACCAGCATTCCAGCAACAATCACAGGCTTTCTCTGTGTGCTCACAGTGAAAAAGTCCCACAAGGCTTCAAAGAGACATGTGGATTTCTTTTTCTCTTCTTAAGTAAACAAAATTAAGAGAGAACAAGTACTTCCTACAGCTGTGGATGCCCAGAGTTTCTCCCTACCCTATTCCAATTCTGACCCCAACTCGTGGAGCCCTCATCTCTCTGGCTTAGAGCCACATGCTCATATAGAAGTAACCTTGAGGTTGACTTGGATCTCTCCAGGCACCCCCATGGAGAGCGAAGTTGGAATATGCTCTGAAGACTAATTTACTTTCCTAAACTCTTTGTACTTCACAGCCTTCTATTCCTTACAGATAAACATTTCTTTGAATAAGCCCCAATATTGAGCACATATGTTTACAAAATTAAAAGAGAGGGTGGAATAGTTTGCATTGCAAAGTGTTCGCTGTGAAACTCTAAATTGTGGGTTACTAGATGCATCTTAAAAATCAGTTTTTAGTTATAGAAATAAGCTAATTTGGTGTTCCACTACCAAGGAGCATACCAGTATGCCTTCAGTTCTTAAAAAAGTTTCATGCTAAAAACTAGCACAGGAAAACCTGGTGCTGGTCAGAATGGGACTTAGAGTCAGCCCTTTTGCTTTCCACTTCCTGGTGTGCTGGCAGAATGCCATCCCCATAAAAATCTTGTCTTTGTAGAGGCGGCAAGGCTCTTTGTGGAGTCACCTCTTGCCACTTCCCAGAAATCACTCTTGAGTCAGGGAATTGCAAATAGAGCTTGCTCCACATCACATGATCCCTTCCTCCCACAGACATCCCTCCTTGAGTCCCATGGTTTACATATTCCCACAAGGTCAAGTCAAGGACATCTGGTCACACGCAGAGTTATGGAAACAATACACATAGAGCCATCCATGTAGAAGGCTCAGAGATTAAAAATTCTGCTAATTGCGTGTAGGGTTTCACATGGGACTGCTTACTTTTTGACAGAGAGCTGTCCTTTTTCCCAGAGCAAGACCAAAGCCCTTTGGGGTAGACAATTTCCATTCAGTTCCATGAATATTTCTGCCAAGGACCTAACTTTTATAAACATAAGGAGGGTCCAAAGAAATTGAAAACTAGGTTTGGACCCCAACAACCTTATAATCCAGACAAAAGACAGGAAACACACCCCCATGAAATAGTTCATTATTTCATTCATGCAATCAATGTATTTTTTATTAAGAGTCTACCTTAATTGTGCAAGGCAGTATACAAGATACTTGAGAAAAAACAAGTAAATTTTGATCCTGTCTGCAAAAGGCTTGCAGTTTAGCTGGAAACAGACCCCTCAGCCTCTGTCAATAGAGAATGCTCCAGGGCTGGTAATGGCAGGAAATCATTAGGGGAAAAAATAACTCTTATATCTCTATAACTCTAAGAGTTATAAGAAATAACTCTTATATCCAATACATACTGTAGGAATTCATCACAGAATAAACCACTAGGTGTATCAGAAATCATGAAAAGCTATAAGATAGGATTTTTTATACAACATGAAACCTACTCTCTTAACATACTTTAAGTGTGCAATATGCTTTTGTTATAGGCACAATGTCCAATATATCCACAGAATTTTTTCACCTTGTAAACTGAAACTCTATACATGATAAACAACAGCTCTCCACTTCCCTCTCCCCCAAGCCCCTGGCAACCAAAACTCTACTCATCACTCCCCTGAGTTTGACTATTTTAGATACCTCATATCAAGTGAAATCATTCTGTGTCTGGTTTATTTCACTCAGCATAACGTCCTCCAGGATTGTCTATGTTGTTGCCTACTGCAGGATTTCCTTTTTTCTTAAGGCTGAATAATATTCCATTCTATGCATATACCATTTTTTCATCCATGTGCCCATTGATAGACATTTAGGTTGTTATGACATTTTGGCTACTATAAATAGTGCTGTAATTGACATGGAAATGCAAGTATTTCTTCAGAAAGAGAAGATTTAATGTGCACCTTAAAGTATGGTTAAGACTTAGATAAGTAGACAGGAGAGGTGAGTCCATTCCAAGAACAAAGAACCATCTGAAAGATGTTACTAAGGAGTCTCTGAGCAGGGCGGTTCCCAGGATGGGCGGGGGACAGTCACAACTGGAATGAATCACTATATGTACTTGTAGTTCTTAAAAGGAAGCAAAGTATTCTGCCCTTCACTTAAGCAACTGTCTATATGTTAATGAACTAGGGGTTCAAATAGTATATTTTAGAAAGACATAAGTATAACTTTTCCAGCTCAATTGATCATGTTCTGTATACCCTTAAATCATTACTTAGCCTCTCTGAGACTCAGATGCCTCATATATGTAGTACCCACATGATCTGATTGTTGCAAAGATTGACTTATACACAAAATATGTTTAACAAATTGCCTGACACATAATGTTCAATAAGTAGGTATTATTATTAAACACAGAAAAACACTGGGTGGTGTCATACTAATGGCTAGCACTTATTGAATGCTCACTATATGCCAGGGAATGTACTAAATGTCCTACAAGTATTAAAAAATTTTATATATACAAAAATATTAAGAAAGTATCTCTGGATAGTGGAGGATCCAAGAAATGAGTGGGTAATCCTTCTCCCCAACCTTTCTTAGTAACCTCCATCAGTGCCTGTTCTATGTCAGATAACTAGGTGCAGAACTTGAGACAAGGATTCTGACACATGTAATTTATTAAAGAAACTCTCAGGAAAAAAGGGAAATAGGGAAGGAACAGGACAAGGATGTGTTCTCACATGAGTTCTAGCTTTAGCCTAATTTCTATGGCACCAGTTCTGCTTGAGGCAAGGGACCACCATTTATGCCAGTCATCCATTGACTGCAGGCTGCCCCTGGGTGGAGGTGAAGTGGTGGACATAATCCCTTGTGACTCCATTCTGCCCAAGCAGTTTTCTAAAGAGAAAGGGGAATAACTGTGGGCAGAAGGATGAATACACATTGGCTCAGTAGAGGGACCCAGGTACTACTTGATAAGCCACACCAAACTTAATGACCAAAACCAATAATTAATTTTCCTCACAAATCTATACTTTAGGCATGGCTTGGCTGAGATGATTCTTTCCTGTGTTACATGGTATCAGCTGGAGCATCCTGAAAACTGAGGGTGACCTGACTGCTAAAGACAGGTATCCTCAGAAGACTCCTGGTGGGCAGCCATCCGCTGGAGCACTCATGTGTGGTTTCTCTACAAGGCTGCCTGACTTCAAATGGCTCTGAATTTCAAGAAGGATAATCCCAAGAGAGCTAGGAGAAAGTTCTTGGTACTTTTATGACCTAGCCTTGGAGGACACATAGTGTCACTTCTGCCATTAATTCTGCTGTTGAGAATGATGTCGGTTAAGACATTCATAAAGGACTGCCCAGTTTCATAAAGGAAGCCCAATGGACTGAATGGTTGTGTGTCCCTAATTCATATGGTAAAGTTCTTTTTCCCATGTGATGGTATTTGGAGGTGGGAATTTGGGGACACGTTAGATTCAGATGAGCTCATGAGGGCGAAGTTCCCATAGTGGGATTAGTACCATTATAAGAGGAAGAGAAGAGAGCCCTCCACCTTCAATCCCTCCCTCTTCTGTCACGTGAGGACACAGCTGGAAGACAGCTCTCTGCAGGCCAGGAAGAGGGTTCTGGCTGGCAAGAGCTGCCGCCCTGATTGCAGGATTCCCAGCCCCAAGAATTTGAGAGATACGTGTCTATTGTTGAAACCATCCCATCTATAATATTTTGTTATAGCAGTTTGAGCTAACTAAGATAGGAGATACAGAGTTGTCAGTACTACCACAAGAAAATACCACGGACTGGAGAGCTTGAACAACCAAACTTTCATTTTCCCTCACTTCTGGAGACTGGAAGTCTGAGATGGAGCTGCTGGCAGCATTGGTGTCTCTTAAGCAACTCCCTTTGCTTGCGCATGACCACCTTCCCTCTATGTCCTCACACATCGGCTCTCAGTGTGCACACATCTGGTGTTTCTCCCTATGTATCTAAATTCCCTTTTCCTATGAGGACACCAGCCATATGGATAAGGGCCCACCTTAATAATTCATTTTAATTTAATAACCTTTTTAAAGGCCTTCTCTTCAAATGAGATTACAATTCTGAGACATGAGGTGTTTGGACTTTAACATTTGACTTTTGAGGGGACACAGTTCAGTCCCCGACAGTCAGGATGGAACACAGATTCCTCCTCTCAACCTAAGGAGACAGTGCTATGCTGGAAGAAGAGCATAGGGGATGGAATGTGTGGTGAGGACCACCTTCAGAAATACAATCCACCTTAGGCAGTGACATCCACTTTAAGGCCCTACCCCTTGGTCTTTGATGAAGACAAGTCTCGATTTACATAAAATGTTTTGCAAATGAAACTCTGGCACAAGTTTTTCTAGTTGTCACCTTCTGATTAGATCCTATTAGATTGCTGTCTTTAGGCTCTTCCTACACAGATCTGAAGCCACCCCTTTCTCTGGGTGATGGGATTATGGACATTCTATTATTTTTAATAATAATAGATGCATGTTTACAGATAGATTATATAAAGCACATAGATTAAATTATATTACGCACACAGGGAAAATCATGTTGTGAAATAATTGTATGATGGAATGTGGCATTGGCAAATATTGCTTAAACTCCCACTCAGAATCTGGATTGTAGCAAATTAAAAGAGGACAGTTCTATTTTCTGTCTTTCAGGAATAAAGTTTCCCATATTGAGAGGTGGTTAGGTTATTAAAAATCTTCTGCTGTTCTTTACCTGATTAGAAATTAATATGTGTGGTGGCAGTCAATGTTGATTGCCTGTGTGACAATCTCCTTTTCTTTTTTAATATAATTTCTATTTTACTAAGAAATATTTGAAATTGCAAATATAACTTTAAATTGAAAATAAACACAGGATAAAATTATATACAGTGCAAAGTTTCATTTTTACCCCTGTCGTCTGCTAAGATCCCATCCCTTTTCTTAGCATATCTTTCCAGGATATTGTTTCATATCAAGCAAATACAAATATAGGTTTTCCTTTTTGTCCCTTTTGCACAAAAGGTAGCTTATTTCTCACATTCTTCTAAACACCTTGCCTTTGTTACTTTGCTGCTTGGAGATCTTTCCATATGAATCCAGGGATGTGGATAGATCAGTGATACGTGTGAACATACTAGAACTCTCTCTAAAACATCATGCAACCAACAGAAGGTAGAGCTGGGCGCAGCTCTATCATAGCCCATCAGCTGGGCGCAGTGATGCACGCCTGTAATCCCAGTAATTTGGGAGACTGAGGCAGGAGAATCGTGAATTCAAAGCCAGCCTAGCAACTTAGGGAGACCCTAGGCAACTCAGGGAGACCCTGTCTCCAAATAAAACACTATAAAGTGCTGGGAATGTGGTTCAGTGGTTAAGTGGTCCCAAGTTCAATCCTCAGTACAAAAACAAACAAAAAACAGAATGTAGAGTCTAATTTCTGTGTTTTTGAGAAACTCATTTATGAAGAAATGATATTATTGTGTAATTTGAATTTTTATTTATCTTATCCTAAGTGATCATGAGCATTATTTTATGTTTAAAAGTTATTTGAATTTTCCGTTTTATCAGTCATCTAGTCTTTTCCTTTTATTCATTTTTTTCTGCTAGACCATTGACCTTCTTAAAATTTTATTTTTGAAATACCTTTATATTTTAGTAAAATTAGTATTTTGTCAGGGATGCAAGTCCCATTGTTTTTCTAAACCTCAATTTATTAGACTACTTAAAACATCCTGATACACATGCTGTTTTAGTCAGCTCTGCATTGCTGTGAACAAGAGACCGGACAAGAACACCTTAGAGGAGGAAATGTTTATTTTGGTTCATGGTTTCAGAGATCAGTCCATGGTAGGTCAACTCCATGTCTCTGTGCCCCAAGATGAGACAGAACATCAAGGCAGAATGACATGGTGGGGGACAGCCACATAGGGCATAGCAACTAGGAAGCAGAGAGCTCCACACACCAGGGACATAATACAAACCCCAAAGGCAGCCCCCAGTGACCTACTTCCTCCAGTCACACTCAACCTGCCTACAGTGACCACCCAGTCAATCCATATCGTTGGATTAATACACTAGTTGGGTTATACCTCTCATAATCACTTAACCTCTGAACATTCTTGCATTGTGTCCTTCATGAGCTTTTGGGGACACCTTCCAACTTGGATTTGTCAGACCCTGAAGTTCCTTCTGGTCCTGCAGCTCCTTCTCTCTCCCTACCACCTGTATTTTAAGAGTGTTCTGGTATATCTTTGAAGATCCATGACAATTAACAGGTCCAGTTGTCAGGATGATCGCAGCACTGGTGAAAACAATGAGGACCTTATTGTTGTTTTGGAGACTTCTAGAATTCATTCACTCCCAGTTCTGGAACATTTCATGGGTCTGGAACTGTCTCATTCATCAGGAGGTAGAGCCCAGCTGGCTGCCACTGGCTGCTGGCCATGTGCAGACAACCTCTGGTCATTTGTCAATGTTCCCCAGAGTGCCTGCTTCATGTTAAAATCCTGGCCATGTGCCACACTCCACTGTACAATTGCACCAACCACAGAAAGGCTGACTAAATCCTATTGATGCTTTTGCTAATTCCATGGGCCCTGAAGGCTGGAAGGGCCCAGAAACAGAAGAGGGCACACCCAAAAGTTCAGTCCAAAGCCTGGAGGCTCTTCTGGTTTTTCAACATGGATAAACATTTCATTGTCAAATTTTCAACAAGTAGTACGGGCAGAGCTTTCTCCTGGGCCTGAACAGAATGTTAGAACTGGAATGGATATCAATCATTCCCTAATTCAGTGTTTTCAAACTGTGCTCTGAGGATCCCTGAGATGGTGAAAGAGGTGTTCACTGGGGTCTCTGTTGAGGACTCAGGAAAAGCTGAACAGATTCCGGTCCTGGTTTTACACCTTTAATCCATTCAGGCTGCTATAACAAAGCACCCTTGGGTAGCTTAGAAATAGTCATTTTTTTTCTTACAGCTGTGGAGGCTGAAAAGTCTAAGGTCAAAGCAGATTCCGTGTCCAGTGCTAGTTCACAGCATCTTCCTGCTGTGTCTTCATATGGTAGAAGGGACAAGGGGTCTCAGGCCTCTTTTGTAAGGACTCTAATCCCATTCATGTGGGCTCTACCCTGTGATATAATCACTTCCCAAAGACCTCACCATTTAAAACCATCACCTTGTCAGGAGAATTTCAACACATGAATTTTGGGAAGCACAAATATTTAGAGCACAGCACACCCCAAGTTCAAATGGACTACCCTGCTTCTGTCTATGCCTTCTACATAAAATTTATTTGGAAAAGGCTCCCAGATGAAAGAAGTCTGAGAACCACTTGATTTTACTGGTATGGAAACTGAGGCTAAGAAAAAGTATGCTGTGTCCAGGGTCCCACTGGAGGTCAGGGGTCAGACTGGGGCTAGAAGAGCATAAGTCAGCTGCAGCTCGCTCCATTATCCGGGCTCCATTATTGCACCAAGTACCCCTGTCTTCTTGTTCCTATCCTTTACCCTTGGGAATTTTCAGCTGTCTATTCCCTAAACCCACAGATGAGGATCAACTCATCCTGAAGCCTCCAAAGCCCCTCTGTCAAGCCAAGTCTCAGCACAGGTGTTCTGACTTTTCACTAGTCCTCCCAGCATGTCCTGCTCAACTCAGGGTCAAGTGAGCCCTGGTGGAGCCTGAGCCAGAGGAATAGTGTGCACACCACAAGCACTTACCAAGACATCCTCCCATATTTTGAGTCAAGTGGAAACACTAGTAAAAGCTGTACAATTAAAAGAAAAAGCCAGCTGTGTGTGGTGGTGCACACCTGTAATCCCAGCAGTTTGGGAGTCTGAGACAGGAGGATCATGAGTTTAAATCAGCCTCAGCAATTTAGTGAGGCCCTGAGGAACTCAAGCAAGACTTTGAATCAAAAAAAACAAAAAAAAAAAAGGGCTGGGGATGTGGTTCAATGGGTCAGTGCCCCTGGGTTCAATCCCTAATACAAAAAAATAAAAATAAAAATAAAAGTAAGCCAAAATAACAAAAACATGTCTAGGTACAAACCCCTATGATTCCCAGTTTGTTGGCTGTCAATCTTACCATGATCAACCCTCAGACACACACCCCAGAGGATGTGATGGTGGCACAGATCTAGCCACCAAGAGCTGATAGAAAATGGACGACTTTGTTACACAACACAGGGCCATACTATAAACAAAGAAAAACAGCTTACCTTTATATAAAATTCTGATATTTTGCTTATCGTGCATTTTTACATGAATTGATTTTTTTAAATATTGCATGGCAATGTGTCTCTTGATTCCTGAGGTTTCTGGAGCACCGTTAAATTTTTTGTCTCTCTCTCCTCATTTGTAGAACCCAAAGATATAATAGCCCATACAGTCAGCCAGTATTTACCTCTTACATCCTCTTGACTGAAGGATAAATCAATCATCAATGCCCAAAGAGGTAATCAATCATGTATATGTAATGGAGTCTCCACAAAAACCCAAAGGACAGGGTCCAGGGAAATTCTGAGTAACCGAACATGTGGAGGTTCCTTGAGGATGGTATGTCCAGAAAAGGCATAGAAGCTTCTATGCCCTCTCTCCCACAGGCCACCCCATACAGCTCTTCATCTCTGTCCTCTGAAACATCCTTTTAAATAAATCAGTAAACATTAAAAAGAATCCTGAAACTACACTTTTGTTCTATTACTCAGCCCACTCCCCCAACCCAGCTCCTAATAAGAAATTCTTTCTCAAATCATAATTCCCTTGGGTAAGGGTTATGTTCTGTGGAAAGTGTTGAATCAGAACTGGGAAAGCCTTGGTTACCTTTAGGATTGAGTCAGACGTGTAGATTCCAGAAAACCACATGAAGGAGTTTCCCATATGCTTACATTTGGTTTGGAGTTCAGTGTAATTTGTATCACTGAAATTCTTCCCTCTTCGCAATTCCTTGTCTAAACAAAAATAATGTGAATTTGTGGCTAGCACAGTACGAACTTCTCAGGCACCTTCATGCCCTCAAACTATTGATTGTGAAATACACAACTGACTTGGTAGCTGTATCCCAAGGGAGTATGTGAATAAACTCAGGGATTGGTTGCACCTTGGTTATGCAACTTCCCCTGCTTTGTGACACATCAGTACAGGTGCAAAAACACTAGGTTGAAAGAAGGACAACAATAATGTTTTGCTGTTTTCCTTCCTGCAGTATCTTGGAAATGCAGTTAGCAAAATTCTTAGCCACTTGTTTACCCAAATTAGTTCAAAGTGCTGGTAGCAGTTGGTTGGGGCTGGCACTCACCTCCCTTTCAGCCTTACTGGCCTTCCCTAAGACCTGGGGAAAACAGCTGCAGGAAACAGACTAAAACGATGAGTTTCTTATGCTTTGCCAATCCTCCTGCTCCAGTAACTCTGAACTTTTTGTTTACGTGCCCTGAGTCTTGTTCATGTCCCTAAATCTGGGATGTCCCTCCTGAATTCTATTTCTTTCCTTGTTGTTCTCATTAAGGCTGGAGGGGTCTTGTCTCTAGGGAAACTTTCAAGATACTCACATCTGGATTTCGCTATCTTTTTATTCTGTGGTTATAAACTGAGACAGATTTGGGGTGGACCTAAAAATCTGCAATAGAAGCATATCTGAAAGACACTAACAATGAAATTCAGATAATATTCCATTTTCATTTCTTTCTTAACTTGTTAGCCATACTTCTTTTGCACATTATTTTCAGTGTTTGCTCTAGGGGTTATAGTATGCATTCTTAATTTTTCACAGTCAATTTTGAATTAATATTGTACTATCTCATTTTAAATCTAAAAAAAACCATGCCATTTAGGCTATAGTTTAATATATATTATTTCCATTAACATTATAAATCCCTACAATGATGTGATAGTTTTTGCTTTTCCTTACGTACAGATTATGTCTTATTGTTTCTTCATACATTAATTAATTTTGGATTATATTCCAAACATTGTGAAAATATGTTATAGAAACTTTGGAGTCTGTTATGTTCCTCGAAGGAGTGTGTGTTGTTTGGTTGTTTTGAAACAATTCCCTGTTTATGTATGGTTCAGAGATCAGAGAGAGATTCAAGCAATTTATAAACAGGATTGAGGATCTTCATTCTCTGTCAGGATTTCCTTCTCATTTTACAGGAGCTTTGGTCACTCTGAATTCTGTCCTTTGTTCTCAGGTTAGTAAGACGCCATTTTCCACTTCTTTAATTCACCCCCGGGGTGCAGATTGGGAGCTGCAAACAATTTTAAAAAGAAAAACACCCAGTGTCATTTACTTTGTCCACTAATCGACCCTCCTCCAGTAGCTGTGTGCTTTTCTTCACTCTCTACTGCTTTTAGGTAATTAGTCTAAAAAATATTTTATCCCCAGTTTTTGTCTTATTTTCACGTGAGTTGACTCAACAGGAGCTACTTGAGCTGATGGGAAGCAGAACTCTCTCAAATCCTGTTGGTTAGATGTTTCTCCTAATGTGCAAATGGGGTAGGGTAGGTGGAGGGAAAGTTGAAGCTTCATTAACAACTTGGTTCATGTTTTCATTTTAATAAATATTTTTGGAAGGCCTTTTAAGGACTAGGGACTGTGACAGTTACTGAAAAATACAAAGATAAAGTCCACCATACTGGCCTTGAAAACAGGTGATATTTTCATTCCAGAGAAGAAGACAATAAAATCTTCCCTTCCTTTTTGCCTGCAAACATAAACTCCCTTATTGGGTTTAGCATGGAAAAGAAGGGGTTAAACACATTGACACAATGGAAAGAAATGGGTGGGAAGACACCCTGTTCTGAACTAACCTGCATTCTTGCTTCTGTTTCACTTTATCCCCTACCAACCTCGACAAAATCATTAGTGCTTTGTTCTCATCCTCTTCTTACAGATAAGAAAAATGAGGCTCAGAAAGTTTCAATATAATTAGCCTAAAATCTCATTGCTAAGAAAGGGAGAAAATAAACATCAAATTCAGTAGGTCTGGTTCTAAACCCTGGTTTCTTCCCACTTCCATTGACCAAACTTGGAAATATCCAGTCTCCATCTCACTTTCCTGCCTGACTCTGAACACAGCAGTGGACTCCAATTGGCTTATCTGTAGACATAACGCTCACATGAGCTTTTGGTACACAGCCCTAGTCCAACCTTCTGAGGTAGACCAGATGACCCTGGCATTTCTATGGCATCATTAGTTCTACACCAGGAATACTGTGGAGAGGGATCACCTTCAAGGTGCTTTGTTTTAATCTAGGAAACTTCTTTTCAGGAGCTCCCTTCTCTGAATTCCTATGGCTCCTATTCTATTCCCTATTTGCCACCTTCAGATTCTTCCTTGAAGTGTGTGTCCTCTAGTCTTCTCTTTAAAAGGTTAATGGCATGTCATTGGTATTTTAATTGGAATCGCATTGAATTTGTATAGCGCTTTTGGTAGTATGGCCATTTTGACAATATTAATTCTGCCTATCCAAGAACATGGGAGATCTTTCCATCTTTTAAGGTTTTCTTTAATTTCTTTCTTTAGTGTTCTGTAGTTCTCATTGTAGAGGTCTTTTACCCCTTTTGTTAGGTTGATTCCCAGGTTTTTTTTTTTTTTTTTGGCTAGTGTTTATGGGGTAGGTTGCCTTTTTTCTTTCTCAGTGGATTCATCACTTATGAATAAGAATGCATTAGATTTATGAGTGTTGATTTTATATCCCTCTACATTACTGAATTCATTTATGAGTTCTAGAAGTTTTCTGGTGGAATTTTTTGGCTCCTCTAAATATAGAATCATATCATCTGCAAATAGTGATAGTTTAAGTTCTTCTTTTCCTATTCATATCCCTTTTATTTCTTTAGTCTGTCTAATTGCTCTGGCTAAAAATTTCAAGGACAATGTTGAATAGAAGCAGTGAAAGAGGGCATCCCTGCCTCATTCCAGTTTTTAGAGGGAATGCTTTCACTTTTTCTCCATTTAGAATGATGTTGGCCATGGGCTTAGCATAGATAACCTTTACAATGTTGAGGCATGTTCCTACTATCCCTATTTTTTTTTAGTGTTTTGAGCATGAAGGAGTTCTGCATTTTATCAAAAGATTTTTCTGCATCTGTTGAAATAATCATGTGATTCTTAACTTTAAGCCTGTTGATGTGGTGAATTACATTTATAGATTTTTGGATGTTGAACCAACCTTGCATTCTTGGAGAAAGCAATTATGAAATTTGGAAGAATAAGTGACCCAGAATAGCTAAAACAATCCTTAGCAGGAAGAGCGAAGCAGGTGGTATCATAATACCAGACCTTCAACTATACTACAAAGGAATAGTAACAAAAACGGCATGGTATTGCCACCAAAATAGGCAGGTAGACCAATTGTACAGAATAGAGGACACAGAGACAAATCCACATAGATATAGTTACCTCATTTTTGACAAAGGAGCCAAAAACATACAATGGAGAAAAGATAGCCTCTTCAACAAATGGTGCTGGGAAAAACTGGAAATCCATCTGCAGCAAAATGAAACTTAACCCCTATTTCTCACCCTGCACAAAACTCAATTCAAAATGAATCAAGGACCTAGGAATTAGACAAGAGACCCTGCACCTAATAGAAGATAAAGTAGGTCCAAATCTTTATCATATTGGCTTAGGACCAGACTTCCTTAACATGGCTCCAAAGTACAAGAAATAAAAGCAGGAATCAATAATTGGGATAGATTCAAACTAAAAAGCTTTTTCTCAGCAAAGGAAACAATCAGAAATGTGAAGACAGAACCTAGAGATTGGGAGAAAATCTTTGCCACACACACTTCAGATAGAACACTAATTTCCAGAATTTATAAAGAACTCAAAAAACTTTACACCAAGAATAAATATAACCCAATCAATAAATGGGCTAAGGAAATGAGCAGACACTTCGCAGTAGAAGATCTACAAACAATCAACAGATACATGAAAAAATGTTCAACATCTCTAGAAATAAGAGAAATGCAAATCAAAACTACCCTAAGATATCATCTCACCCCAATTAGAATGTCTATTATCAAGAATACAAGCAACGATAGGTGTTGGAGAGGATGTGGGGGGAAAGGTACACTCATTCCTTGCTGGTGGAGTTGCAAACTGGTGCAGGCACTCTGGAAAACAGTATGGAGATTCCTTAGAAAACTTAAACACCATTTGACCCAGCTATCCCACTCCTTGGCCTATACCCAAAGGACTTAAAATCAGCATACTACAGTGATGCAGCCACATCAATGTTTATAGCAGCCCAATTCACAATAGCTAGATTGTGGAACCAACCTAGATGCCCTTCAATAGATAAATGGATAAAGAAACTGTGATATATATACACAATGGAATATTACTCAGCCATAAAAAATAATAAAATTCTGACATTTGCAGGTAAATGGATGGAGTTGGAGAATATCATGTTAAGTGAAATAAGCCAATCCCAAAAAACCAAAGGCCGAATGATTTCTCTGATAAGTGGTTGATGACACATAATGGGGGTGGGGAAGGTAAGGGAAGAAGGGAGAAAGGATAGATTATACAGAGGAAAATGAGGGGTGGGGAGGGAGTGAGGAAGGAAAGATAATAGAATGAGACAAACATCGTTACCCTATGTTTATGTATGAATACGCAAATTGTATGATTCTACTTTGTGTATGACCAGAAAAACAATAGTTGTACTCCATCTGTGTACAATGAACCAAAATAAAAATAAATAAATAAATAAATTTTAAAAAAGGATAATGGCACCATAGATTCAGCAGTGCTATGACCACATCAACCAAGGAGTAATAACAATAACTTTACACCAAGAATAGTTAGGAACAAGAATGGTTAGGAACACACTGAATTGAGTCATTTGGGTATAAACATGTTTC
>JAJEJO010004439.1:70506-93391 GCA_020662805.1 Glaucomys volans
TGGTTAGGAACACACTGAATTGAGTCATTTGGGTATAAACATGTTTCTGCTTGGTAGCCCTAGACCCCTCTGACAAGTTGCTTCAGGGATACAATCTGCACCAGTCTGTTTGCTTGTGAGTGTCCACTTTCAGTTGATGTATTCTGGTTTTCCTTGGCCCTATAAGCTAATGGCCATAAGGGAGTCATTGCTGTAGCTTCCCCAACTTAGCAACCAAAGCTCCCGGGTGTTCACTGGGTGTGCTGAAACCTGACAGCTACTTTCAGCTCTCAAGAGAGAAAAAAAGCAGAGAGATGAAGAAGAAAACCAGGTGGCAAGGATTCAACTTTACTAGTAAAACCGGATGTTATGGTTTGGATGTGAGGTGTTCCCCAAAAGTTCACATGTGAGACATGTAAGAAGGTTCTGAGAAGAAATTACTGGGTTGTAAGAGTCTTAATCCAATCAGTTAATTAACCCCCTGAGAGGGATTGACTGAGTGGTAACTGAAGTGGTAGGGTGTGGCTGGAGGAGGTGGGAATTTGGTGTGGCTTTGGGGCGTATATTTGTATCTAGCCAGTGGAGCTGTTCTCTCTGCTGCCTGATGGTCCTGTGAGCTGTTTCCCTTTGCCACACTCTTCCACCATGATGTCTTGCGTTACCTTGAGCCCCAAGGAATGGAGCCTGCTGTCTATGGATTAAGACTCTGAAACTGTGAACCCTCAAATAAACCTTTCCTCTTCTAAGTTGTTCTGGTCGGGTCTTTTAGTCACAGCAGTGAGAAAAGCTGACTAACACAATGGATATGGATAAGGGATTGTCAAATGACTCTGGAAACACATGAATGAGACAAACAAAGCCTCTCCTGCTCTTCCGTGGAACTTTCTCCTGTGCTGATTCAGATGCTTGCTCAGAGCTTTAGACATAAGCTCTGTCCAGATAGCAACTTAGATAGAAGCATCTAAGTAGTCACAGTAGTCATGTGTAACTACTTCCAAGCTATTGCCTTTGAGGTCATGTTGATAACAGAGGTGAAATGTGGAGCAAGGCAGGTCACACAATGCTGAGAAACATTCATTGCACTTACAGATCCATGAACCAAGAGCCCAACCAGCCAGGTAGACAAAGCAGGAAGATGAAAGAGCAGTCTCAAACCTCAGCATGAACTTCACATTCCATGACAGTAGAAACAAGGCCGATGAACCAAATGTCTGAAGACCTGAATTCTCATCTGAGACTTGCTGCTGGCCTGCTTTGCAACTAGGTACTTCATTTTTCTACAATCCCAGCTTTTGACTCTTAATGCAGAAGCAGAGAGGCAGCACAGCAAGATGAAAAATGCAATCAAATGTGGACTCAAACGGCCTGTGGTAGTTACTTAACCCGTCACAGCTCACTTGATGCAAACATTGTCTTTCCACAATTATTTATGGAGTATTTACTAGGCTCTGGGAATGTGGCAAAGAGCATAATAGCAAAATGCCTGTGTTCACAAGGGCTTGCTTTTCAGATGCACAAATAGACAGTAAGGAAATAAACAAATGTATAGACATGAGATATAATTCCAGATAGTAATAATCTCTATGAAAAAAATATTAATAAAATAGGATAGGGAAAAATAGAGGGTTTTCCATTTAGTTGGGTGTAGGGCAGAAACAAATAACACTGACCTCAGGAGGTTATTTTGATAAAGCTAAAAGGTAGCATATTTTAATAGCTTACACATGAAGCAAATATACTATAGCATTGTTATTTATTTATTCATTTTTCAATGGCTAAAAGTGCTTCTTCCCATGACATAAGCGGTTCCTGGTTACGTCCACATCTGCTTGGTGAGCCTTACCGATTGCTGTCATTTCATTTTCTCTGGTTTCTTCCAATGCTGCCCACTCAGTTTTTTCTTTTCTGTTTTTCATTTCTGGGAACTTGACCTTTGGAAGCAGGAACTTAATGAATGTAAAAGTTCCTTAGGAGCAGTGGTATTGGATAGGACTTTATAAGACGTCCATGGGTCACATCTGTTCTCCCGCATTTGGGGCTCAACTCAGAGATCCAGGCTTGGAGGCAAGAGGAAAAGCCTGTTTGTTTTGGAAAGCCCCGTCCATCAGGTAATAGAACCTTCTTCTTCCAGGAAGTGAGCTCTGAAGCAATCAGACCAGTGGAATTCCTCTGCCCAGAGCCCAACAAAGGACCCCACTGTGCAGCCACTGCCTAGCCCAGAAAATGCCTGCAGGTAGCAATTCTCAGACCATGTTCTGGTCTGATTCTTGGGCTCAAGGTTCTGACTTGACATCTCTGAGAATTAATGTAATGGATTTTAGAGTTTTAGAAGAGAGCCAACCAACCGAGAGCTGACTGAGAGCCCTCATCAGAAGCAAAGCCCTCAGTGTTGCTGAAATGCAAATCAATATGCATATTTCTAAGGTATTTCCATGCCTTCATCATAAAGTTTGCTTTTATGAGACTTGTGATCATTCTAAGGAACAAACCTACTAAGTTTTGCCTCTGCATAGGATGTTACAGATATACTGGGTCTGGTGTATTTGTATTCTGTAGATGATGTATTAGATTTACTACCTACCAGTCATTGGCTGAAGGCTGCCAGAACTTTGTCTCTGTATCAAGGCAAAGCTTCACTGTGGGTTATAGAATGTTTGACAAAAAGGATACAGATCATTACCCATTTGGCAAGCAGTATTATAGGAAATTTCTGAATAAGAAAAAAGTTTTAAATGTTTTTAGTAGTTCAGTCCACAGGAACTTTCCAATGTAATTGGAACCTCTGTTGTTGCTCCATATGTTTCTCACCTTTTATGGAATATACTTTTCCTAGAACTCCATGGTAGCCAGTCTCCAAGACTACTCCTAGTGATCCTCATTTCCGGTGTTCATGCCCTTGTTCAGTCTTTTCCCACACTCGATCAGGACTGGTGTGAGTGACAAATAAAACACAGAACAAATGGTAAAGCATGTTTCTGAGACTAGGTCAGAGAAGGCACTGCAGTTTGGATTGCTCACTCTTGGGGAAGGGAGCCATCTTGCCATGAGGGCACTCAGGCAGCTTTGCAGAGAAACTCACTGGAGCCACTTGCCTATAGCCAGGCATGTGAGTAAACAACCTTGGGAGTGGCTCCTAAGCTTCAACCATGCCTTTCAAGGACTGGAGACCTGGGTAGATCCAACTAAGATCTGATAAGAGACCCTGAGCTACCACCCAGAAAAGCCACTCTTGAATTCCTTACCCATAGTAATTGTGAGAGATAATAATGGCCAGTATTTTAAGCCACTAAATTCTGACTGATTTGTTAGACATTAAGAGATAATTAATACAAAATGTGTTCTAAGGTGTTAGGATTGAAAGGAAGTTTTCTGTACTCAATGAATGTAGATCTGTTTAGGCTGAATGCTATTTCATCTTGCCCAGTATCACAGCAAAGAAATTTAGAGAACAGTTTCTTATAATGGGAATTGGAACTTGGAGTACTTACTGAGGCTGAGTCTTTGCCCTTCTGAAGCTTGTGATCACTGTAGTGAGCAAGCCTGCTAAGCATTGCCCCTATGATCTGACAGATAGATGGACTGGGTCTGATATTGTACTTACGTCTTGTGGATGATCTGTTGGAATTACTATCAATCACTGGCCACTGCTGCTAAGGGGTATATATTAACTCCCTGGCACTTCTGGCTTGTTATGCATGTGACCAGAATGGGTTTCTGCTTCCAGGGGAAGCCACCAAGCAAACAGACACATGTGCTGGCAGCTGAGCGTTGAACCAACGGAGCTCAAAAATGGTACAGATTGAGGGATGTGGGTGGTCTGTCTGCTTCAGTTACCACGTCAAGGCCTCAGCCACAGGAAAAAGGTAAAGATCTAGGCATCAGAATTGTGGTTACAAAACAGTGATTGAGATACAGGAACAAAATCAAAGCCCAGGCAACCAAGCAGATTTTCAAGTCAGTGCCCATCAGTAGCAAAGTCTCGTAGTACATATGAACTTCCTAAATCATTCTTGTTGGGAAGAAAAAGAAAGAGACTTTCAGATTTGGTATCCCATTCCTGCCCCTCAACACTAACCTCAGGCACCAGAGCACTAGGCTCTCAGTTGTGATTGTGCCATCACTTTGGGTCCTTGCTGCTGCCTCTTACCTAAAACAGCTCTTTCTATTACTGAACAAGGGACAAAGTTCTTCCCCCTGGTGAAGGGTTGTTGCTGAGGCCCCTTTAGCTTGAGCCAAACAGGACCAAGCATACCTGAAGATGCACCCTGGGAAACAAGCCAGCATCTCAAAGCTGAGTTTGAGGAGACCATTGGTTTCTTCATCACTAGCTAGTGTTTTCATGAAAGTTCATACTTAAAATCACCCTAGAAAAAATATTTTCCTCGTCCTATGTCTTTAATGTACTACAAGGCAGGAACTGCAATAAGAAGGAACAAGGGCAGAAAACGCTTTGTCCCTTTTTCTCATACTTCTGCTTTTCTGACTTTAACCTCCAGAGGGCGCTGATCTTCAAAAAACCAAGACATCAAGGCCTGCAGGACAGGATGCCAGCTGTTCACCCTGCAGGGAGGGAAAAATCTTTGGCAGTTCTCTGTGAATAATTTATGCCAGTAAAATCTAACCACTTATTAGCATTTATAAATAGAGTATCTTCCCCCAAATAATATTAGGAAACCCCAAACCATGGTTCATGCTGCATTTCATGTCTTAGGATGCTCCTCTCCTTCCGGCCACTGGTTCCACATTTCTCTGACTTTCTCAGGAAGCTTACTTAATATTTCCTGGTCATGTTTAGTATGTGGGTAGCATCAAAACCCAGAGAAACATGGTAGCCGAGGAGCCAGGTAAGAGATTTTTGGGGACACCAATCTGTAAACGTGACACTTTAGGCCTACAGGTTAGCAAAACAAGACCTGAGATTTAGAGTTGAGTAGAACTTCTTTCACATACTGCCTCTGCAGTTTATTAGCTGTATGACCTTGGACATGTTATATGACCACTTCTCAGCCTCACTTGTAAATGGAAATGATAAATAATCTTACAGTATTTGGATACATAAAAATGTAGCATTGTGCCTGACACAAAATGAGTGCTTTATAAAGTTGGTTACTTCTCTACCTTTTCAAATACCATGCAGGTTGTACAGATTCTTGGAAGTTTTCCTATAGAAGCCTCATCACTTACTTGAATACAGTCTTTGTCTCCCTAAAACAAATTGCATTGCATCCCCCCAAACAGTAAAGAAGAGTTAAGGCCATGTGAGGCTAGAAAGCCAACTAACCCAGAGGCCCTGAGCTGTCTTCATTTTGGTACCCTGATGCCTACAGTGTTGAGGGGATTAATGGGGGCAGATCAATCTTTGGAGAATGAGATTAGAATCTTATTTAGCAGGAAACTTTCCTATAGTGTGAGGTACCACCACCACCACCATCCTGCCGCAAGTGCCCAATGTGTTTCAAGGATGATTTTGAAAGTCAAGTTTCATGCTGAATCCAGAAAATTTAGGAACAAGTCTTGAATAAATCTACCTCCCCAGTGTCCCAAGATGTTCCCACAGAGTCATTGAGCTCATAGTAGGGAACAGGCCCAGTTCTAAATCCTGAGACCATGCAATCCTTGTCCTCACTTATCTTTCTGCCTAGCAAGGGAGACAAGCAATAATAAGCAGTTGCAACATAGTGTAATAAACCCCAAGCCTTTCCAGCCAAGGACTGAAACTGAGAGACAGGGATCTGGACTTTGTTGACAATGCCCATTTCCTCCATCACTCACCACGTTCAGATGCCAGGATAACTTGCCTGAATTGAACTTGTCTTCTGATTCCCTATCCCTGTCCTATTATGTAACTTCTGTGCCTCAGCTTGTCATAAAGAAGGACTAGAAACTAGGCTTCAGGTGATACAAAAACACACCTACAGCACCCGAAGACTCAGAAATTATATTTTTTTAAAGCTTCAGTAGTGTCATTCTAAAATTTCTGAGACCTTCATTATAAAATTGAAGTAAGTTAATCTGGCATTTACCAATCACCCCAGTTTGACTGAAACTGTCCAGAGTTTGGCATTGAGGATTTCCACATCCTGGGGAATCCCTCATTCCAGGATAAATTGGAACAGTTGGTTTTCTTAGCTCTGCTCTATCCCTACCAGTATGCCTTGAAGCAGGAATGCAGAAAATCACAGTCAATCCACAAGGCCCAACTTGCTTCCTGAGTATGAATAGGATCCCATGAAATATTTAATAAATGTAAGCATTGATAAAACCATATGCAAAAAAAAAAACAAAACTAGGAATTGTGGTTTTTCATTCTTGACAAAATTGTCTATAACACAGCTTCTAAATTACTAAGAGTGATAGGGATTTACATTTGCTGGGGAAACCTTAACAAACCTCCATAAGTGTTAATAACATGGATATTTGTATGGGACAAATCTGGCTTCGTGTATGATTTTTATTGCTTTTATTAATTATATTGTATTATATTGTATTATATTGTTGTGTGACTCAAGGTACATTTCACAACCTCTTTGTGAGTTAAACAATACCTACTTTGAAGTGTTGTTCTATAAATTAAAACAAAATCATCATAGTGCATGGAATATAATGAATACTCAAGAAATATTCATGGTTATTAAAAAGAAAAAGAAAAAAAAAAGCCCTAGGTGCCAAGCAGAGATAATAATAAGGGGCTAAGAGTTAGCTCCTGAAAATAACTTTACATGAAATATTAGGAATACATAGAGATGGATTTGGGGCACCATTATAACAGTGAAAAAGGCCTTGGGCTCAGTGTCATCATTTGCACCTCCATGTTCACTCTCCATCTTTGTCTATTCTTCCCTGTGTCCCAGTAGACTGGCCTACATGGTCTCTAATAGGTTACCTAGCCTTCTGGATTCCAGCTGGATTTGGCTCAAACTGGCTGGCAGAATCTTTCAACTGGATACCACAGAGGTCCTGTCTAGAGGGCCTGTCTCCTGATTCTGGGAAATCCTTTCCTTTGACTCCTTCAGGCATGGGGGTGGACATAGTTGCAACATGTTATCTGCCTCAGGGTTCTGCACTATTCTTTGGGGTTTCCCAACGGCCTGGCCACACATTCGTAAATCATCCCTTTGTAAATTCTCTTCAGATTATTCAACTAAAAATGCCTTTCATGTCTTGTTGGAACCTTGACAGATACAGTCATCAAGATAGCATCTAGCTCAGTGATTTGCAAACACAGTTTTGGGAACCAGTTCCTGACTGAGCATCAGGAAAATATGGACTCTGAGAGCCCACACCTGGAGTACTGATTGGCTGGTCTTGGTGGAGCCCCAGAAATCTGTATTTCCAACATCTGTATTTCCAGCCCCAGAAATCTGTACATCCAACTTGAAGGGGTTCGAGTTCTGATGCACTGTAGCCAAATCTGAGAAATGTTCACTGTGGAGGCCTCCATTAGGGGTAGGTCCTCCTTCCTTATCAGGGATTTTTGTTCTTGCTTCACATTTCACTGGTTTTGGTTATAAACAAAACATACAATCTATACAAACAGTAAATGTGATCTCCATAAGAATAGGAAGTTGAGTTTGTTTTCTCAGGTCTGCAACTTTGCCTGGAACTTAGTTGGCACTCAATAAATATTTGTTAAGTGAATATTGAATGAATGATTTATTATGAACAGAACTTTGCAGACCTTAGATTAGTTCGAATCTGTGGCCTCAAGGAAGGTATAACTTAAGCTTAGTACTTGGTTAAGATCCAAACAAGGAATTCTGATAAAGGATAGATTCATCACGATCACTGAATAAACTGCTGAGTATAAGCATCACTTCAACTTAGTGGCCTTCCTGGAATCATCCCTCTTGGTCCTTCACAGCCTGATACACATGGCACCAGAAAGGGCAGCCTGTACTACAAGCTAGGACGCTGTTGCAGTTATCAGTCAGGTTGTGAGGTTCATTTGAGTGGGAACCCCAATTCTAACTTTCCCTGATCCACACTGGCATAAACATTCTGAGTATTCATGGTGCCATTTCTACATTTCTTTCAACTTAATGTAGTTGAAAGACATTCTAGAGTAAGAAACTCACTTCTCCAACTCTTAAGAGGGCACTGATGATACCCTTTGTGTGTTTTCTAGGTAATTTATGGTTATCATTATTAAAATCAATGATTGATTTTTTGATATTTTATACCCATTAATGGGATAAGGGGTAAAAAAGGTATATAGAGTGATTTCTTTCTTTTATAACTGAACCCAATTTATAGCTTCTTTAGAGCTTTTCTGTAAGTCTCCATTGCTCGATCATTGCTTACTGTTATCAGGACGATTATTTCTTAAGGTGAAGTTGCCAAATAAAAGTTCTCTGGGTAAGTGAGGGGTCATCCGGGGTTTTTATCAAATGTACATCTTCCCTGAGCTATGTAGGAGTTTATCTGAAAGGAATCTTTACAATCTGAGAAATGCCATAAAATAAGCAAGTTCTAGGAATTAGCAACAAGCTGACAATTCATCAGATGTCTTAAATGTTTTTTAAAGATTTGAAGACACGATAAAGAAAATTTTGCCTTTCGGCTTAGAAAATAAGTCTGAGGATTGATTAGCTCTTGCTTTTCAAATATTGGAGATTTTTAGAGAATATGCAGCTCAGAGTAGAGAAAAGGGGACTTGGAGTAGATTAAGAAGAAAAGAGTGGCTTCACAGGTTGCTTGAAATGCCCTTCTGAGGGAGCCATAGAATCAGCAGGCAATCTCTAAAATTAGATGACTTACTAAATTTACTTGCGCTCCTGCCTAAGGACAGGGGGATGGTTACTATGGGTTCTCAAATTTCCTTTTAACCTCAGGATCCGGAAATACTCTATCCCCCAGCTCCTCGTTCTACTTCACACATGTCTAAGGTATGTCGCACAGTCCCTAGGGTCACAATTCAGTCTGATCTCTTTCAAAGCTCTGCTCTCTTTGGAGTGTTGCAGAGAAGTGAAATTGTCTTAGAAAAGTGGACAAATAGGAGAAATGTGTTAAAAGACAAAATGAGTCATGGTCTTTGGGAAGCACTTGTGCCCTGAAACACCCTGACTCAGTTGCCACAGTACCTGTCTCCGCGAAGCACCTAAGGCACTCCTCTGGATCATCCAGTAAGGAAGTATGAAATATCAGGAAGAAAACTAAGGCTTAGAAGAAGACCCAATATCTTCTGTAGGATGCCAAATCAATGTATGTACACATAAAGAAGCACCTTGGATTAAGGTAGAGTCCTGTGGCTCTAATCTTGTCTCCTTGCCCAAGGAGACAAGGTATTCTTGAGTACATTAGTTCATCTCTTGATGTTGTACTTCCTTTTATGAAACACAGGACTACTTTTTTCTGATTTTATGTTTATATCTCATCAAGAGCAAAGTTTAAGCAGAGGAACAAGGAATGACTGTCTCTTGGCTGCCCTAGAATTGGTCAAGCAAGATAATTGCTATTGAAGAAAAAAAATGGCTTCCCGTAACTAACCGGAGGCCTTGTTGGCCCCACAAGGCCCTCTCTTAGTCATCACCCCACCCAATTCTAGAGAGGGAGTCATCAAACAAATGAATCAAAACATTTTCATTCAAAAAATATATATATAATAAAGAGGACAATGCCCTCCTTTCATGTCACAAAAGGAAAATCTGCACTGCCAGGGAAAGAACAGCTTGTTACCTGCACACATTGGCAAGAGGGGCCCAGTGCCACAGGAGACATTGGCCCTCGGTGCCACAGAGGCTGAGAAAGGGCAAATATGTCCTAGAGGAACTGTTAGGTTTCGTTGCTGAGAAGCCAATCTAGTCAAAGCTGCTTGCATTTAGCAATTTTTGTTGATTATAATTCTCTATGTAAACATCAGGTGACAGGAGACAGCTGGGAGGAAAACCACCTTTTAGGCCAAAGGAGATTAAAAAAAAAAAAAAAAAGACATAAAAAGAACCAACTCACTCTTCCATTCTAACAAATACACTGGTTTAAGACTGATCTGCCAGTTTCAGGTATAACCAACAGTGAATATCCTTGATTTGAGCTCTAATGAGGAACAAATCCTAGAACTTGGAAGCTGTGGGGAGTTTTAATTTCATATATTTTCTCTCTTTTATTCTGTAGATAAAGAAACAGACTTAAGTTTTATTTCTTCTCAGTGTCTATAAAGTGACTTGCTGAATGTTCAGAATCCGAGTTAGGGTTAGAATGCAGGTCTCTGACCACCAAATCTAGTACTATTTCTGCTAGTCATTCAAAGGACTTTCCTGGCCCAATAACCTAGATAACAGGCCACAGGCCTTAGGCTAGATCCACTTGTGGAAAAGAAGGGAAAAGGTTCCAACTTTTATAGGAACCTGCCAGAGAATCCTCAACGTCATTCTGAACCCAAGAGGGTTCCTACTAGCTCCTGACACCTGAGCTGTCTTCTGAAGGCCCGGCAAAATGCCAAACATATTCTGGGGGAAACTGAATGGTCATGTCTTTGATGTCAGCCCAGACTTCCAGTCCCTACTCTGCCAGCCCTAGCAAACTGGTTTCTGACACTTCCACACAGTGGCCTTTAAGGGAGCCAGAGCCTCAAGTGGTCATGGTCATCCCCACTGGCCCAGGAGATGAAACCAAAATACTATGGACCTTTGACCTCCAAAATTAGTCTCTGTGCACTGACAGGAGAGAATTACCAAGAATAGTAGTGTTTTAAACCCAAATGCAGAGGTCTATAGTTCAAGGAAGGAATGTGTTCAATTCCAGGTTTGGTGAGTGTGACATGATAAAGCACATCCACATGGAAATATCATGGAACTGTAGCTACAGAGAGGAGTTAGGACTGAAGCCCAGCAAGGAAAGCATCATAGAAGGGAAATAGCTGAAATGCTGAGGATTCATGCCCAAGAGTCAAAGATAGTAATAAAAAGAGACACAAGTTTGGAGCTAGGTTCTGCTTGGATTCAAATTCTGATCGTAACATTTACAGGTATATGCTTTGCAGTAAAGTACTTCACCTTTCTCGGCCCCAGATTTTTCATCTGTAAAATGGAGATAATAATTCCTTATGAGGATAAAAGGAGTTTGCACAAATGAAGCAAGAACATGTGGCACATATAAATGTTAGTAATTTTTTTTTCTCTTTTTGATTTCAAAACTTAAAGTTCTTGGTTTTTTTTTGTTTGTTTGTTTTTTGTTTTTGTGGGCCAAGGATGGAACCCAGGGCCTTGTGATTGCAAGGCAGGCACTCTACCAACTGAGGTATATCCCCAGCCCCGGTTCTTTATCCTTCAAGACCAAAATTCTAATTATTTTGCAGGGTTTCTCTTACCAGCATCATGCCTCATTCTCAAACCTCTTTCCCTGCCTTGTCCTCCTTTATTCCTGTTAGCAGCTGAATTGTGTCTCCCAAAACCTCCTGTGTTGAAACCCTAACCCCTGTACTTCAGAATTTGGAAATAGGGTGATTGCAGATGTAGTTAGTTAAATCAAGAGGAGGTCATACTGAAGTTGGATGGGCCCTTAACCCAATGTGACTGGTGTCCTTACACAGAGGGGAGGTTTGGTTCAGACATGCACGCAGGGACAATGCCACGTGAATATGAAGGCAGAGGCTGGAACTGTAAGTCTACAGGCCAAGGGATGCCAAATATGGATGGAAAGCTGCCAGAAGCCAGGGGTAAGCATGGGGAAGATTCTTTCTCACAGCCTGCAGAAGGAACCAACCCTCCTGACTTCAGTCTTGGCCTTTCAGCCTCTAGAACCAGGAAGCAAAAAATTCCTATTGTTTAAAACACCGTTTGTGGTGTTTTGTTATGGCAACCCAAGCAGACAGATATGTCCCGGTGTCTCACCCCACCCTGCCTCAGCACTAGGTAATCCCTTTGCATGGAATGCACCCCACCACACCCCCTTTGCTGCCATGGTAAACTCCTACTCATTCTTGTCCTTTGAGATGCATCCTTGTTCTTTCTGACTCTTTCAAAGAGCATCCCCTCCCAAAGCAAAATGGATCTCTTCCTTCTCAACAGTGACCAACAGGGACTTGTACGTTCCTCTCATAGCAGGCTGCACGTGAGATTGTGATGACAGCCTGTTCCGCTTTTGCCTTTAGACAGTTGTTCTCATGGCATAGTTACCCTATGTACATGTATGACTACACAAATGGTGTGACTCTACTTCATGTACAACCAGAGAAACAACAGCTGAACCCCATTTGTGTACAATGCATCAAAATACATAAATTTGAAAATAAAAATAAAAATAAAAAAATAAAAATACTGATGGCCAAACTCAGATTCAGATCCTGTGAACTGGTCTGGGACTCTGGAATCGCTGTTTTTCAATGGATCCCCTGGGATTCTCATTTGCTGCTGAGGAGGACCCAGTCTTAGACACTGCTCCCAATCAACAGGGTTTCTGCCTTGGTCTGTGATCTGCTATCACCCTGAACAGTGGTGGGCCTCCAGTGAGCAGTTAATACAATGTTGATTGAATTGGACAAAGGAGCCCAGACCCTCTGTCTCTCCTCTGCTTCCATATTCACTTTTTCCCCATTTAAAACTGTTACCTCTTCTCAAGACAAAACTATCTGGAAAGTGCCAACTCCAGCTTAAGTCATTGGAGTGTCTGACATCGGCATCGGCCAGGGAAGTAGAGGTAAGTCAATAATATTTTGAAAAACAAAAATGCAGGAGGAGCTCATTTCAAATATCCATTTCCCACCTTCCAATATTTAAAGCAATCTCTTTTCTCCTCTGCCCACAGGATGTGGAAAAGTCTGCCGCTAGTTCAATCTGCACTTCAACTCCCCCTGCATGCTTCTCCCTTGAGGAATTCCAAAAAGGAAATTCAGTGCTATCTTTATGCTTTCCCAGTGTTTTTAGCCAGCCATCCTTGAGTAAAAATGGAGTAGGGGAAAATTTTAGACCCCCCGCCACAGGTCTCCTTCTACACTTTGCTTTGACTCTCCTCAAATAATCAGTGTCCTAAAACTTCATTCTCTTTCTCAACATAAGAACTAATATGAAAATAACTGAAAAGAGACTATTTGGGTTTTTTTCCCCCTAAGGATAAAGTTAGATCACACTCCTTATTTTTAAAAATTCAGAAAATATTTTAATGGCATTAAAAAGAGCAATTGATGATGCTACTATGAACTGTTAAATATTCTATTTTATCATAAGTTATATATCTGCATAAGAAAAATATTTCCATAAATATACGTATCCTCTGTGTGTGTGTGTATGTGTGTGTGTGTGTGTGTGTGTGTAAGAAAGAGATGGAGAATGAAGAACACATTGCCGCCCCTTGGTGGGGAGACACAATGTAAACTTGCTTCTTGATATATCCAAAGAAAAAACCTCCAATCTGCAATACATTCAACTGAAGAAATTCCTAAAGGTCTCAAAGAGGAGATGAACAAGATGTTTTTCCCTAGCTTTTAGAAAATGAAGATGAATAATAAAAAAACTATTCAAGGTGAATATGAAGCTAATAAAGAGCAGCTATGTGTTCCTCTTCCCCTGACCTGACCATTAAAGAGCATTCAATTTTAGGCTCTAGAAGAGGGTTTGACAAACTACAGCCTGCAAAATCCCACCTTACTCATTTCCTTAAGAAATGCCTGCTTATGCTCTTGTAGTACAATAGCAAAACTGAGTAACTGTGACAGTGACCAGATAGCTCACAACGATGAAAATGCATACTATCTGGTCTTTTATAGAAGAAAAATTGCTGACCCCAGACCTAGAGAAATTCATTCTGGTTCCAGGGACTCCCAACTATTGGATTCTGGTTCTGAGTTTTTGCTGTTTGTTGCTCATGGGGAAGAAACTTCATTCTTGGTGGAAGAGAGGAATGAAGAGAATCCCACTCTTCTGGTGGGGATAGGAGGGTTTGCCTTAGAATCTGAAGCTTCAGACCTGTAAGAGGAGGAGGAAAAAGTTCCTTAGAATCAGATTAGGAATCAATTACCTCGAAAATCAGCCAAGCTTTACATACATAACCAGAGAAATATCCTTTATCAACATTCTATCAGGACCAAAGGGGGTTGAATTATTCTAGTGCTAAATTACAAACATTTCAAAAGAGGTAGATTGCAAAGAAGGTTTCACAAATCACAAAACTTTCTGTAAGGTATTTGTTTTTGAAGAGTAACAGTATGGTGGTGACATGCTTTGGCTCTGAAGCCAGACAGGCACAGACTTGAGTTCCACCAGCTGTGTAAACTCTGGAAACCTCAACTTTCTTTTCTGAGAAATAGGAATAATAGTGATCTCTTCATAGGGAGGTTATGAGGAGCTGATTAGATAATGCGTGCAAAACACTTAGCACGATGCCCAGCACATTCACAGAATTCAATAACTTAGCGGTTATTCTTAAGAAGACAGTATTCTGACTGATTCGTTAGAACCATTGTAATTACAACTCACTAAAAGCTTTTAAAAAGTATTATTTTTAATGTTTCTGGCAATTTTAGGCACTTAAATGATAATAATAAGATATAGTTTGTAGATTATTTTGGCTAATGGAGCTGCTTTGAAATTTTAATTGAATCTATAAAAAGAAATTTATTTTGCAATGAAACCCATCACATACACTTGTGTGTGTAACGGGTATATATGTGTCTATAACTGAAAAAAATGCTCATGAAATAGCACATAACCTTCCCTCATGTAATACACTTTTTTCAATTACATTTTTAAATGGCGCTCATAATCTACTCAACTAATTTTATAACCCACTAAGGAGTTGAGACCCACAGTGTGAGAAACATACACCATATAGCCATCAAACTGAAGGTTCTGCCTTCCTGACTGTGTCTTATCTCTATTACAACCATCCTTTGCAGTTTTGAGACATGCAACACTTTCCATTTTTATTTACTTTACATTGTATCTTTATAACTTTGGAAGTTAAAATTTTATACTTAGTTAGAAACTTTCACAATTTTCTAAAACAGAGGAGGAAACAAAAGAGCTCTGGAATATTGTTTCTTAAGTGAAATTGAGTTTACATTTGCATAAAATTGAAGAGTGTTCTGTCTTCCACAGGAAATTTCATAACAAAAATTACAGAAGACAATCAGATGCCAAAATTATCCTCCTAATGAGGTTTAAATTCTGATGTTAAAGTTGCTCAGAGATGAGATATTGAGAAAAAGATATAAGGAGAAAAAAAAACACAGCAGCCAGTCCTATTGGTTTCTATTTGAACCTGTTCCCACACCAGGATTGCTAACAGTGGCTAATGGGCTGCACACTAAGAGTTTTTGTTGTTTTGACTCAAGAAGAGTTTATCTTCTTGACTTTTCTGCCACTAATGACATACTTTCAAACTTTGCAAATTCTGGTTCCTTCTGTTTCACTGACAGAAACACAACCAGTTCCCACTGTTTTTGTCTTGGTGGCCAATTCAGAAGGGCAACGCTCCGAGGATCCTCGGAGGGACTCCCATGCAAAGCCCAGCTCCAGGATCCACCTCACTCCTGCTTCTACCCTATGCTCGGAGCCAGGCATGACCAACTTGTAGAATTCTCAATCTCGAGACCTCTTTTACCTACTATTTCAAACATCCTTTTAAATTTTAGTGCCTATAACCTATTGACCTTTGCCTATTAGAATTCCTAAGCAGGATACACATGTTCAGCAGAGTTAGGAAAAGTATTTAAGTTTCAAGCAAAGCAATTATAATTCTTGTTTGAATATCTTTCAATCATTTTGCCTTAGAAATACAGGGGAAGTCTCAAAATATTAGTGATATGATGATAACCCTTTCTTTCTTTCTACTGAATCTCCAACCTTTTCTTCAATATATTATGAACTGAGGGTGATTTTTCTTGAGAAAAATCTTAAAATCTCAAGAAGCCTTTGCAGAACTCATGGTAGCAGGTGTGTTCACAGCTGAGCATCAAAGTTAAGGTCAGGAGAATACAGCGCTTTCAGGTAGATTAATAAATTTTAAAGCAAGGGCAGCCTTGGTTCAGGTCCTCTGTCTCTTTGCCATTCTGTAGCTTGTGACCCTACAAAGGTACCTTACCTAGCCTAAGCCTCAGGAAAATGAAGATAATAATAGCAGATGTTATGGTTTGAATGTGAGGTATCCCCCAAAAGCTCCTGTGTGAGACAATGCAAAAAGGTTCAGAGAAGAAATGATTGAGTCATGCGAGTCAATCGGTGAATTAATCACCTATGAGATTGATTGAGTGGCAACTGAAGGCAGGTGGGGTGTGGCTGGAGAGGTGGGGCATTGAGGGCGTGGCTTTGGGGTATATATTTGTATCTGGGAAGAGGAGATCAATCTCTCTCTCTCTCTGCTTTCTGATCATCATGTGAGCTACTTCCCTCCAACACACCCTTCTGCCCTGATGTTCTGCCTCACCTCAAGCCCTGAAGAATGGAGCAGGCTCTCTATGAGACCTCTGAAATTGTGAGCCCTCAAATAAACTTCCTCCCCTAAAATTGTTCTAGTCAGATCTTTTAGTCACAGCAGCAAGAAAGCTGACTTTTTAAAACAGCATATTATTGTGTGATTGTGAAGAATGGCAAAAAAAGCATGAAGAACAGCTAACATACACACTGACCCTGGCAAGCACACAATAAGCATTTTTATTATTTTTATTATTGTTGTTAATGTCACAAGAGTCCCCCTCTAAAGTCTCTAAGCTTGGATAGAACAAGGACTCCAACAACATAATGGGGACAAATCTTCATTTCCAATCCTACAAGAATTTCCCCCCAGTAGACAGCCAGAACTGGAAACTACAGAAAGGACGTCCAAAATGAAGCTGTGACCTCAAGTGCCTCCTGTAACAGATCATCAGAATCTGCAGGTGAAACTGGCTTGCAGCTTCAGACTCCCCAGGGCTCCAGGTCCTAGGAGTTAAAACTGCCTTTCCAAGCATTGCCTACAAGGCAACTGCCAGTGATAGGGCAAAGGCTGAGTGAAGGCCCCCTGAGATCCCTCACGTCAGGTAGGGAGACCGCCACAATGTGATTATCAGCTGCAGGTAATCTGAGGCAGAGAGAACAGGATGGGGCTGCAAGTCGAGGTTCACATTACCCTGATTCCCCAGACTCCACAGTGGACCCTCCCTCCTAGAAACACAATCTGAAAACAAAGTGTTGGTCACATGTTCTCTGCTCCCATAGGAAGTCTGGCAGGGAACTCTGCAAGCCCTTGAGGAGGGGACCAGGACCAGCTTTCAAGGTCACCAGGTCTATTGAAAAGATGACCTCCTAGCAGTGGTGTTCAAGGTAGAGACCTCTGGCCACCCTGAAGCCAGCTCTCTGTGATTTGAAATGCCCTGAACATTACCTAAGCCCTTAGGAACAGTGAAGCAAACAGTGAACTCTGGCTACTTTCTCGACCCCTAAGATTAGTCTAGGAAAAGTTTTCACAATATAGATTTTAAAAACTGATTATCTAAGCCTCAATCTCAAGAAATTGAGCTGCAGACACATGTCATAATATTCCCCTGCATTTCCCAGTCTCCAAATTTTGGCCCCGAGCCCTGGAATCCCAAGAGACTGAGAACAGCAAAACAAGACATTTCGCCTCATTCTAAATTCCCATCTCTTACAATTTCCTGTCATATCTACAGTTGTTCTCTAAGCCAAGGCTTCACAAAGCACACAGTCACAGCTCTGATTTATAAAGACTCTAGGAGTCACCTAGGCTGTCCTCTTAAGAACTGCACCCAATTCATGAGATACACTCATGGCTTTGAAAGATCTTCCAGACATTTTCAGGATAAGGCTTTCATAGATACCAGAGTTGAAGATTTGGATGCAGAGTCAAAAGGTAGAAGTTGCTCCTCAAACTTTCTTCAAGCTCTCTGAACTGTGCAGAATCTCTGATTTGGAGTTAACAGCTGCCTTTAATAATACATACACCATTGCTATGTATCACACAAATCACAGGTTTCCAGTCAATGTCCCTGGATTGGGCCAGCCTGCTATGTGCTGTAGAAAATTTGGCTGCATCTGCATCAGAACTTGGAGCTTCATGAGATAAAAGAAATGAGGGAGAAGAGTTAAAGATGGCTCTGTGGTTTTGAGCCTCAATGGCTAAGGTGTGGCCTTGTTTTAAAAACAAAAACGGAAATCAGGAAATAGAAGAATGCTAAGGACATAGAGAACAAGAGAGCAGATTCCTGGGATCCTTGGGCATAGTCATTTTAGAAAGCATTAAGATTTTCATTCTGAGCCAGGTGTGGTGGCACATGCCTGTAATCCCAGTGGATTGGGAGGCTGAGGCAGGAGGATTTCGAGTTCAAAGCCAGACTCAGCAACTTAGCAAGGCCCTAAGCAACTCAGGGAGACCCTGTCTCTAAATAAAATACAAAATAGGGCTGGGGATGTGGCCAGTGGCCGAGTGCCCCTGAGTTCAATCCCTGGTTCAAAAAAAAAGAAAAAGACTTTCATTTTGAATCCAAAAAGGAGATATCTCATGGGATAAATAAAACTACTTCTATAGACTTGAGGGAGAAGAAGGAAACTACTATATGTCAAAAGAAGAATAGGAAGGTTATCCTCCAAAATAGTACTAAAACTTACTTGACATTTATGTGCACATAATGAAGTAATAAACTTCTTCCATTTCCAGCATAATTTCCAAGGCAAAAGGAAATCAGAGGAGTAATTACAGAGGAATTAATGATGCTTCCTTTGCCTAACTCAACCTTGACTTCTCAAATGATCTCAGGATTTAAAAGTAGTTACTGGGCTTCACAGTACCATTATTTTTTTATAGCAAAAAACCCTCATTCTGTCAAGTGCTTTTTATACCAGAGTTTCCAAACCTTCTACACTCACTCTCCCAAGAGTATATTACCCATGTTTATGTCCCTCTGAAAATGTAGCATTTAAATATGGTCTGACCTGGTAAAAATTCAATAAACCTAACATTCAACTTATGCTGGCCAAGTTTTTTTTCTTTAATGCAGCCTAAGGCCACACTGGATTTTTAGTAGCAATGGGAAAATCACAATTGACTTATGGCCAATTAATTTCAATTTGCCTTTTTCAAATAAATATATTTTTCTACCTGTGCAAAGGTGTGGGTTGTTTTGGTTTTGTTTTTGTCTGACTAAAGATAAAATTCACCCTTGTTAAATTATATTGTGCAAATTTGAGCTGGTTGCCAATATAACATATGAAGACCACTTTGAATCCACTTTGAATCTGGATTCTGACTTCTTACCCATTCTTCATAGCTTTACATCATTCCCAAATTAATAACTAGGTCATTTAAGGCTCCTTTTGGATGTTCAATAAAAACTTCAAGTTGGGACAAGGGACAAACCAAGGCTACTGTGGCAACATATAATTTTCCTTCTTCCAACTGGGCTCTTCTTCAGTGTCATATTGTTAACAAACGCTTCATTAACTTAGAGAATAAGCCATTATATTATGTAAGTCATTGAAAACTTATAAACTATTTTCACAATGTCTATTTAATGAAAATCATTAGATTTTGTTTTCTTTATTGGGAAAAATATTATGAACTCAAACGTAATGAAGTATTTTAGTTAAGGCTCCCACTTGGGTTTATAATATAATTTTCTAACCCAGAGCAAAGATTCAAGCCAAAGGAAGAGTTGAGAATCCATAAATTGATGTTGACCATGAGCTAACAAGGGTCACTGCCCAAACTTCAGCAGCCCAGTAACACCACAAGTATTTAATGGCATCCCTGAATGTTTTATAGCTGCATAGGCACTTGACTCACTCTGGAACTTGACATAAATAGAGTACTAAAAAGAGGCCATTTAAAATAGCATTTTCCTCTTAAAGTGATGTTTCCCATTGAGCACAAGCTTAGGAATTGGAGTAATTGAGTAACTTACATTAACATGATTTTAAAGGGGGCAGAGGGATAACCTTTGCAAATACACTGAGAGTCACCTAATAAATTTTTAAGTGAATTAAATTGAGTTTATTTATTTATTTGTTTGTTTATTTATTTATACCAGGGATTGAACCAGGGGCGCTTAACCACCAAGCCACATCCCCAGCCCTTTTTTATATTTTGTTAGAGACGGGGTCTTGCTGAGTTACTTAGGGTCTCACTAAGTTGCTGAGGCTGGCTTTGAACTCAAAATCCTCCTACCTCAGCCTCCTAAGTTACTGGAATTACAGGCATGCGCCACAGTGCCCAGTTAAATTGAGTTTATTTCTGACTGTGGATCCCTAAAAGATGACTGCATTTCTTCTGTTAATCTTCAACCTAACCCATACCCTTATCTTCTCCAGTCTCCATGGAAGAAAGTAATGAGTTTGCTTATGATCACAAGGTTTGACTTGCTGAGACTGATGTGTATTTCAGCCCTACTAGGACCTACTTTCCCAGGCCATGGCCTTATGGGAAGGTTCTCTCCCTTCAGGACATCAGAGGCTACTTGCTCTGAGAAAAATAGTGAGGAAGTTGGAAACAGATTCAGAAAGAGGGGCATAGGGCTGGGTGTGGAACCCATTGCAGAGCAATGACTCTTCTCCAGCTTTCTTGGGCCCACCTGGCCTGGGTGTGGCAAGAATGTTTCAAGTTCATTGACTGAAACCACATACTAGAATGACTCACCACCCAATTTTCCCAGAACTGAGAGGTTTCCTGGGACTGAGAAGGGCTCCTACACAAGGCATTCAATGCTAAGACTGAGAAAGTCCCAGTCACAGTGTGAGAAGTTGGCCACTACCTCATGCATGTAACTGGAGGTTGAACTTCTAGGGATTCATGGAGTCACCAAAACCCTTTCCTCAGTTATGCTTGAAATCCTAAAACTACAGGGAAAACAAAACAAAACAAGAAACACTTGTTCCTAATGTTACTTGTCAAGGTTCAAGATTCAACCTCTTTCTGTGGAGTCTTGAGGGTATGCAAGGTTTGGTGGCTTATGATGCGCCATCACTCAGGAAGCCATATTACATGGTGGCTGGGAACATAGACTCTGGTCCCAGCTTCCTGCATCCCAACGTAATGTGACCTGGAGAATTTTCTTAATCTCCCTGTGTTTTAGCTTTCTCATCTGGAAAGTAAGAATGAGAGTAGGGCCTTCCTCGAAAGTTTGTTGTAAGAATGAAAAACATTATGACATAAAGAGTTTAATGCAATGCAGACTACACCACACATCAACATCTGCTATCATTTCTCTTTAATGGTCCAGTAGATTTTTGCTAGATCATTGATCTTTCCTTGCAGCACTCTCTGTGTGAATATTCTTTCTCAGCTCCCAAGCATTGTGCTGGGAATAAATGACAAATGAGATCAAGTTCCAGCTATGAAGCAACCTATAGCAGAACAGGCAAGAGAGACAAATTGGCAACTGCCTAGCAGTGAAGGGAGAAGGAGATCAGGAGTTACAGATTTGTGAATGCTTTGGGATGTCTTAGGAGGTGGCATAGCTCTGTCATCAGAGTTAAGAAGGTGATACCTAGATCTAGTTCTGAAGAAGAAGATCAGACAGACAAAATTGCAGAGGACATAGTGGAGCATTTCAGACAGAGAGAACAAATCACATTTTCAACATGATGCTAAAACAATAAATTCCATGCCCTCTGAGTCTCACAGATAGACCTAAGGTTATAGCAGAAAAAGAATTATTTCCATCTTCCCCTCTTCCTTTTTGGAACAAAATCCTGATCTCTTCTGGGTCTTAGCTGAGCATGTAGCCTCCCAGATGCCCTTGAACTTAAGCATGGTCATGTAACTAAGTTTTGGCCAATGTGCCAACTTGTAGGATACATATTTTTAAAGGAATTTCTTATCCTCTACTCCTTCTCTCCTCTCCTTGTGGGCTGGAATAGGTGGTATGAAGTGAGCCAGCTTCCATGATGTAGATGAGTACAAAAGTTTAGAAGACAGCAGAACAATATAAAGAAACTAGATCTTCAAATGCCTGCTGGAGAACAGATGCCACCAAACTCAGGCCACAGCTTCTGGACTATTTCAATGAAGTAAAGAGAACACCCACTTCTCCCTTCCTTAAGCCATGATGTATTGGTATCTCTTCAATGGCAGTTTATCAGATGCCCAAACTAAGGAAAAGTTAAAGGGAGAAGAGGCAAAAAACTAAAAGAGAAAGGAAGGAATAGAATAGAAAAAAAAAAGGGGGAAATGTGAAACCTGGGAAAGGACAAGACTGAGAAGAAAATGCTGTTTAGTTTTCTACTACTTAAGTGACTGAGGAATTTCCAAATAAGCAAATCTATTGTTTGAGGACAGGAGACCTGAGTCAGTCAAGAGAACAGGCAAGAGAAATAGAGGCATGTTAGTGAGTTGGCCCAGGGACTGGTTTCCATCCTCTGTCATAACTGCCTCCACTTCTCCAATGCTAAAGGGAAACTTAGCAATGAACACTAATTTTTATGTGGGTACTCACTATATGCTGAGTGCTTTGCATGGATCACCTCAATCCTACAACGATCCTAGGGTTAAGTCCTGTTACCATTCTTACTTTCCATTTAGGTCTGAGAAGTTAAATAATTTGTCCAAGTTCACACAAAAGGCAAGTGACTAGGGTAGGCTTCAAGTCCAGTCATGTCTTCTAGCCAATTGAAGTGCTACATTACCCTTCATACTAGGCTGGAGTTCTAGAGGGAACCCCCTTGGAAGTTTCAAAACAAAGTTCAAGTTTAATCAACCTTAAAAATAACACAGAAGAAATACACTTGCTCCAGGTGACCCATTCTACTATCCACAATTGATGGGCTCGGAGAGGGTATCTGGTTCAAGGGCAGCCAATGCATCATGTTCCCAGTGAAAATAGCAGCCATGACTAGTAGAAGATCATGAGCTGACATATTAGATTTCTTCTCTTAAAAATTTGAACTTGAAAATATCATGATAATATGCAGTTAGTTACCTATGGGAGCTCAAGCTAAAAAGACACAATGCTGAGAGGGAGGCTAGGGAAGCCATGGATAAGTTTAAA
>JAJEJO010004439.1:93491-131717 GCA_020662805.1 Glaucomys volans
TTTCCTTTCCTTTCCTTTCCTTTCCTTTCCTTTCTCTTTCTTTCTTTCTTTCTTTCTTTCTTTCTTTCTTTCTTTCTTTCTTTCTTTCTTTCTTCTTTCTTTTTCCCCCTTCGAAGTCACAACTGTTGAAAGAGGAAAAGAGATTTATCTAGAACAGTAGTTCTCAGCATGTGTACCAGAAACACCTAGGGACCCTAAGGCTTTTTCAACGTATCTCTACAGTCAACTCTTTGAAGGAGGAAGAGAAAATATGATTTGCTCTTGTCACTTTCAGTTTTTCCCATTTGTATAGAGTATGAGAAGTTCGTTAGTATAGTTTAAGGTTTCATATTTCTCACTTGAAGGGGAAAAAAACCAGATTCAGGGTGTGACTCAGTGGGTTGGGGACGTAGCTCTGTGGTGGAGCAACTGCTTAGCACGTGCAAGGCACTGGGTTCAGTTCCCAGCACAGTTAAAATAAATCCTCACCTGTCAAGTCTGAGTGTATTATTCAAAAAAAGGCATTCATAATTACCTGAAAGGCTATTAAATATTTCCTTCTTTTCAAACTAAATTTATATATAACAGACTGCACTCGTAACCAAAATGATACATCACAAAAGATAAAATGAAGACGCACACAGAGAATGAAGTTATCTTCAAATAAACCAAATAGTAAAGAGGTTCGTGAAAATGTGAAATAATAACACTATTCTCACTATCTTTTTGTTTTGGGTAATAAGTTTCTTTTCATAAAATTGTATTATTTATGCTACCACATAGTTGGTTATTATTATCTTTAGGTGAATTAACAAATATTTTTAAATATACCAACTTTAATATGCAACAAGATAAATGTGAATATCAATAGCTTCACTGCTATAAAAATGCTCTGTGTTCTACCTATTTATCCCCCCTCCGTCCTAACCCCGGGCAACCACTAATCTTTGTACAGTCTCCATAGGTTTACCATTTCCTGAATGTCGTTTAGTTGGAGTCATACAGTACATAGATTTTTCAGATTGACTTCTTTCACTTAGTAGTATGCATTTAATGTTCCCCCATGTAGTTCCACGACTTTATAGCTTATTTCATTTTAGCACTGAATACTATTCCATTGTCTGGATGTACCTAGTTTGTTTATCCATTTGTGTACTGGAACATACCTTGGTTGTTACCAAGTTTTAGCAATTATGAATAAAGGTCCTACAAACATGCATGTACAGGTTTTCATGTTGACATAAATTTTCAACCAGAAGTGCAATCACTGGATTGTATGATAAAAACATGTTAAGCTTTGTAAGAAACCAATGAATTGTCTTCCAAAGTGGGTATACCATTTTGCATTCCCACTAGTAACAAATGAAAGTTCCTGTTGCTCCACATCCTTACCAGGGTTTAATGATATCGGTATTTAGATTTGGGCCATTCTAATAAGTATGACAAGAATGACATAGTATCTCACTGTTGTTTCCATTTGCATTTTCCAAATTATATAAAATGTAGAGCACTTTTTCACATGCTTATTTGCCAACTGTTTATCTTCTTTAGTGACGATTTAAAATGTTTGGCCCATTTTTTAGGTTTCTTTCTTTTTGTTTTTGTTGCTATTGTTTGTTAGTTTTTATGATACTGGAGATTAAAACCAGGGGCACTTAACCACAGAGTCACATCCCTACCCCTTTTTTATTTTTTTATTTTGAGACAGTGTATCAGTAAGTTGCTGAGGCTGGTTTTGAATTTGTGATCCTTCTGCCTCAGCCTCACAAGGTGCTGGAATTACAGGTGTGCACCATCATGCCTGGCTCTGGCCCAGTTTTTAGTTGGGTTGTTCATTTTCTTATTGCTGAATTTTAGGGTTTTTTTTTGTTCATTTTTTATTTCAAAAAAGCAACATATCTTCTATCAGATATGTCTTCTGCAATTATTTTCTCCCAGAAAATGGCTTGGCTTCTCTTGATATTGTCTTTTGCAAAGCAGAATTTTTAAAATTTTAATAAAATCCAGTTTATCCATTGTTTATTTCGACAATATCAAGAGGAGGCTGTATTTAAAAAGTCATCACCAAAGGTTATCCAGAATTTTTCCTATAGTTATTCTAGGAGATTTGCAGTTTTGCATTTAGATCTATGTTTCATTTTTCCTTCATTTTTATGTTAGAATTGTTTCAAGATTGATTTTTTTTATTCAAGTGGATATTAAGTTCTTCTATTACCATCCATGGAAAACTATCTTTTATCTGTTGTATTTCCTTCTATCCTGTGGGCAAGACCAGTTAGTTATATTTATTTTGGATCTGGGCTCTCTATTGTGTCCCATTGACCTATTTGTCTTTTCCTTCAGACCAATATGATGCCATATTGATTACTGAAGCTTCATGGTAAATCTTAAACTCAGGTAATGTCATTCCTTCAACATCGTTCTTCTTCAATATCATGTTGATTACTTTGGGTCTTTTGTTTTTTCATATAAAATTTATGATACTTTTATACAAAATTACAAAATAATTTGCTGGGATTTTGATTGGAAGTGCATTGAATTCACAGATCAACTGGGAAAGAACTGACATCTTAACAATATTGGGTCTTCCTATCCATAAATATGGAATATCTCTCCATTTACTTAATTCTTCCACAATTTCTCTTGTTAGCATTTTGCAGTTCTCTTCATATAAATCTTGTGCATACTTTTTAAAATGTATGCCTAAATATTTAATTTTGGTGGTGATAATGCAAATAGCTTTGTGCTTTCAATTTCAAATTCAATTTATTCATTGCTGGAATAAAGGAAATTGATTGAATTTTGTATATTAACTTTCTTAATATTTTTGCTATTCTTGCTTATTAGTTCCAGAAGTTTTTTTTTGCCAGTTCTTGCATATTTTTTGCATAAACACCTGTGAACAGTTTTATTTTCTCCCTATGAGTTCCTATAAGTATACTTTATTGCCTTTTCTTACTTTATTAGCTAAAACTTTCAGTATGATATTGAAAATGAGTGTTGAGAGGAGACATCTTGCCTTATTTCTGACCTTAGTAGGAAGGCATCTTGTTTCTCTTCATTAAGTATGGTATTAGCTGTGAGATTTTTAAATATTCTTTATTAAGAATATAAAAGGAAGTTCCTCTTTATTCTGAGTTGACAGAAAGTTTTTATCATGGATGGATGTTGGATGTTGTCAGCTGCTCTGACTATTGATATGAATAGGCTCTTTTTCTTCTTCAACCTGTTGCTGTGAGAGATTATATAGATTGACTTTGAATGCTGAAACAGTCTTGAATATCCAGGATAAATCCCACTTGGTTATGGTGTATTGTCTGATTTGATTTGATAACATTGTGTTGAGGATTTTGCATCTTTATTCATGGGGTATTGGTCTGTGTTTTCTTTTCATGTATATGTTTGTCTGGTTTTGGTATTAGGGTAATGCTAGCTTCACAGGATGAGTTACTTTCTCTTCTTCTCTCTTCTAAAAGATACTGTAGAGAATCTGTATAAATGTTTTCTTAAATGTTTGATTCAATTGCCAGTCAACCTATCTAGGCCTGGTGCTGTTTTGGAAGATTATTTAATATTGATCTAATTTCTTTAATAGATACACACCTATTCAGATTTTCTGTTTCTTCCTATGTGGGATTTGACAGATTGTGGTTTTTGAGGAATTGGTTCATTTCATCTAGGTTATCAAATTTTAGGCATGAAGTTAGTCATTAGACTTTTTTTATCATCAGTTTAATGTCTATTATGGTTTAGAACTTAAATGTTCCCCAAAAGCTTTTGTGTGAGACAATGCCAGAAAATGTAGAGGTGAAATTGTTTTATGAGATTCTTAACTTAGTGCAATAATCCCATGATAGGGATTAATTAGGTGGTAACTTAGGTAGAGTGTGGCTGAAGGAGGTAGGTCTTTGGGGACATGCCTTTGTGGTTTGTATTTTGTCCCTGGTTTGCAGAGCTCTCTCTCTACTTCCTGATTTTCATGATCTGAGCTGCTTTCCTCTGCCAAACCCTCTGCCATGATGTTCTGCCTCACCTTGGGACAGAGCAACAGAGTTGGCTGTCTATGGACTCAGACCTCTGAATCCATGAGTGACAAACTTTTCTTCTCTAAATTTGTTCTTGTCAGGTCTTTTGGTCACAGCAACAAAAAAAGCTGACTAAAGCATTGTCCATGAACCCTATAATGATGTTTCCTCTTTCATATCTGATAATAATTTGTGTTCCCTCTTTTTTTTTTTTGTTAGCCTAACTAGAGACTTAGCAGTGTTATTGATATTTTCAAAGAAAAAGCTTTTGGTTCTGTTGATTTTCCCTATTGATTTCCTATTTCAAATGTCATTGATTTCTACTGTCTTTTTTTATTATTATTTTCTTCTTCTTCTTACTTTGGATTTAATTTGCTCTCTTTTTAATAATTTCCTTAGATGACTGATTCTAGATCTTTCTTATTTTCTAAAATATTGCATTCAGTGCTGTAAACTTTCTTCTCATAAGTGACTTCACAGCTTCCCATGAATTTTAATAAGTTGGGTTTTCTTTTTCACTTAGTTCAAATATTTTTTTAATTTATCTTGCAACTTCCTTTTTTGAACTATGTGTTATTTAGAAGTATATAGTTTAATTGTTGAGTATTTTGGGATTTTCCACCTATCTTTATCTATTTTTTGTTTAATTCCATTGTGAGCTTAGAGAAGACATTAAATTAATTCTATTCTTTTAAATTTATAGCCATGCATTTCATGTTCAAAAACACTGTCTATTTTGATGAATGATTCCTGTGAACTTGAAAAAATATGTGTATTCTGCACTTGTCTGGTGAAATACTCAGTAGCTATAAATTATATTTGGTGGATTAATGGTGTGGTTGAGTTCAGCTGTGTTCTTACTGTTTTCCTACCTGTTGGAACTGTCCATTTCTGATAAACATGTGTGGTTGTCTTCAACTGTAATAGCAAACTCATCTATTTCTGCTTGCAGTTCTGTCAGTTTTTGTCTCATATAGCTTGATTTTCTGTTATTGGACACATACATTTGATTATTGCTGTTTTTAAAGAGTTAGCCTTTTTATCATTATATAATTCCTTCTTTATCCCTGATAACTTTCTTTACTCCAAAGTCTCTCTATCTGCAACTAACATAACTACTTTTCTTTTATCATGATATAGTTTTCTCTATTCATTTACTTTAAAATCCAGATGTGCCATTCCACTTAAAGTGGATTTCTTGCAGACAATATACAGCTATTCTTCGTTTTTGATCCACTTTGACAACATCTGGTTTTTAATTGGTACATCTGGACAACTGACACTTAAAGTAATCATTCATAGAGTTGAATCAATAATTACCATGTTTGTTTTTGCTTTTTTTTTTTCCTTTGGTTTCTGATCCCTTTTTTCAGTTCTTCCTTTTATGTTTTTTGTTTGTTCGTTTTGTTTTCTGTTTGGTTTGTCTGTGTGTGTGTGTGTGTGTGTGTGTGTGTCTGTGTGATACTGGAGACTGAACCCAGGTCCTCATGCATGCTATGCAAGTACTCTACCACTGAGCTACATGACAAGACCTTTAAAAAATTGTTGTTTCAGACAGAGTCCTGCTAAGTTGCCAAGGCTGGCCTCGAGTTGGAATCATCCTATTTCAGCCTCCCAAGTAACTGGGTTTACAAAGTGTGTGCTGTGGCATCTGGCCCCTTTTGTAGTTTTGATTGAGAATATTATACAATTTTATTTTCACTTTCTTCTTAGTATATCATTTATGCATCTTTTACTTTCTGCCATACTTTCTTTTTTCTCTTTGTTAATGGTTAGTTACCCCAGTTTGTAGTATATATTTACAACTAATCAAATCTACTTTCAAATAACATTATATCACTTCAGAGGCAGTACAAGTAACTACAACAAAATCATTCTAATTCCTCCTTCCTCTTTCTAATTCCTCCTTCTTTATTGTCTCGTCATTCATTTCACTTATATATAAGCATGTGTTAGCATATATATGAATTAGAATATATAATCAAATGCATTGATGACATTTTTATTTTTTAACAAACTTCTATTAGGTTAACAGATAAAAATACAAAAAAAAATTTATCTTCATTTATTCCTTCTCCATTGTTCTTCTTTTCTTTGTATGTGTATGAATTTCTGATCTATATAGTTTTCATTTTCTCTAAAGAACTTCATTTTTATGTCAGTTTTGTACCAAATTCATCCTCAATTTTTATTTGTTTATTTATTTGTTTATTTGTTTATTTATTTCTTCCTCACTATTGAAGGATAACTTTGCAGGGTACAGAATTCAGAATCCTATGTGAGTGGGTTGTTTTTTATCAGCACTACATATTTTGTTCTTGCTTGTATGATTCCTGAGAAGTTAGATGTAATTCTTACATTTACTATACTATGGGGTGTTTTTCCTTTTGTTTTCTTTTTAAATCTCTAATTTCTTTCAGAATTTTAACTACATCTTTTGATTTTCTACGATTTTACTATAACACGCCTTGGGCATTTATCCTGCTTGATGTTCTCTGAGCTTCGTAGATCTGTAGTTTAGTATCAGATATTAATTTGGGGGAAATTTGCAGTTGTTACTGTTTAAACTATTTCTTTTCTTTCTTTTTCTTCTACTGACACTCCCATCATGCATCATATATCATTTTTGTTGCTCCACAGTTCTTGGATATTCTATTCTGGTAGGTTTTGTTTTGTTTGCTTGTTTATTTTCTTCTCTCTCTCTCTCTCTCTCTCTCTCTCTCTCTCTTTTTTTTTTTTTTTTTTTTTTTTGCTTTTCCTTTCAGTTTTAGATGTTTCTATTGTAAAATTTGCAGTCTGAGATTCTTCATCTGCCTGCCCAGTCTACTAATAAGCCCATCAAAAGCATTTTTCATTTCCATTATGGTATTTTTTCTTAATTTTTTTTCTTAGAATTCCTATCTTTCTGCTTATGTTGTCCATCCATTTTTGCATGGTATCTACTTTATTCCTCAGATTTCTTATCATATTTACCATAGTCATTTTCAATTCCTGGTCTGATAATTCCAGCATCCTTGTCTTACCTGAGTTTGGTTTACTTGCTGTGTCTCTTCAAAATGTGGTTTTTTGAAAGTCAGACATGAGTTCCCCAGCAAAAGAAACTGCTGAAAATAGGCCTTTAGTAAGGTTAGTTTTGGGGGGAAGGAACACAGTCTATAGTCCTGTGATTAGATCCCAGTCTTGGAATGAGCCTGTGCCTCGGAAAAGTGAGTATCACATGTTCCTTTCAGTTTTCCTTCTCCCAGGTAAGACAAGATGGTTAGAATTGGCTGGAGGTATTTCCCTTCTCCCAGGTGAATAAGACTCTGATAAAACCACAGCAGGGTAGCCTCTGGTCAAGTAGTTTCCCTGAGGACTGGCCTTGTTTAGAACAGAATGCTCTGGTATATTTCAAAATGGCTGCTTTCCTCTACCAGAAGAGAAGCATAAGGGGATTTTCCTCCAATATTCACTGTGAGAACCTGGCCAAGTTCCTAGAGGTGAAACTCACAAAAGTGTATGCACTTCCCTATGCCACATCCCACTGGAGTTGTAACTCATGGAATTGTCCACACTGAGCCTGCAGCAAACCATCAATCACTGTTCAGGCTCTCCTGCACCAGTTCCCATGGAGGTTTCCGCACCAGTAAATTGTGATTGTCTATATTATCATGACTTTCTCTCCAGTTTTGAGGGCAGCAGTCTGCTTGTGTCCTCCCTCCTCTTCTAGATCTAAGAAGAGTTATTGGCTTTTCAGTTTTTCAACTTTTTCCTTCTTGCTTTAATGGAGTGATGACTTCTAAACTCTTTACAAGCCTGACCAGGAGCCAAAGTCTGCTTGTGCACTTTTAATACCCCATCATCACTTGGAGTTAGATCCAGCCTGCTTCACACACCAGCCACAAACCCTGGGGTCACTGTTTGTTCACCATTGTAAACCAGGGCACTCTCAGGTCACATTGGGAGATCTGGGAAGGTAAAGTTAGTGTAAATGGCATTCTGTGAGGCCTCTTTGTGCCGTCTAGTCTCCTGTTGTTGTTTTTAATTTATTCTTTAATTAAAGCCTTAAGTTATAGCTCCCCAGCTGATTTCATTTAGCAGGAGCTTGTTGACAAATTCAAATGAACTCACTTCATATGTAAGATTCATAAAGAATACCTTGTATTGAAATAGCCTCCCTGTTAAAATATTTCACTTCAAAGTAGAATGACTTCACTTTGTACCCTCAATCTTTCTAGTCACAAATTACTAGGTAGACTTGATTGAGTCTTAGTGTGACCAACCACAGTCTTAAGGGCTTAATGGCACGAGTTAACTTATACATGTGTAACGCTCTTGGGGTTGTTGAAATTCAATGCTTAGAAACACTAAGTGTTTAATAAGAAGGACAAGCTCAAGAAACGGTGACCTTTATTAAATCTTCTCAACCACCTTATGAGTTACTTATTGTTATTATCTCTACCGTACAGATGAAAAGATATACATTGGGGCTGGGGTTATGGCTCAGTGATAGAGCACATGCCTGGCATGTGTGAAGCACTGGGATCAATTCTCAGCACCACATCTAAATTAATAAATAAAATAAAGGTCCATTGAGAACTAAAATATATATATATATTTTTTTAAGAAATGAAAGGAAAGATAGACATTAAGCCATTCCCCCAGGTTGCCCAAGTGGAAAAGCCAGGCTTAGAACCCAGACACTTGTTTAAGAGCCCACGCTCTTAGTCACTATTTATGACTTTGTTAGAAATTTATTTTAGATTCAGGCAAAACGGGCTTTCATATATTTTATTTTAATTTTAGACCTCTAGTGTTCTCTACATTGGAAAAATAATCTTTCTACCCTTAAATTCCTTTTGGTTTTCAGAAATAATTATAAATATATTAGTTTATAACTGCTTAATGTTGTCCTTAATAGCATTGCAATAAAAGGAATAAAGAGCCAACAATTTCCCAATACCATGGAAGTAATAATGGATGGCTTGTCCCTAAATATCTTCTCTCAACAGATGAATACTCTCTTCTGCTAAGACTTTTTTCTTCTGTTTGTTTGTTTTGACCTGGTTATCTAGATCACAATAACTGTTTTAACGTGGGTTGTAAACTCTAGATCCTAAGGATTGCAAGACAAAATTGATTGATTTGGCTGACTTTGTGCTGGGTAATGACCAGGCCAAGGCTCAGATTAGATCCTGCAGTGCTCTTCCCATCTGAGGGTGCATTTCACTGATGCTCAGAAAAGTTATGCCACAAAATGTGGCAAGCAAATGTCAAAATACTAGCAGAGGGAAGGCTATTATATGTTCATGTTGCTGATGTAAGTTTCAGTTATTATTAACAATAATTATAGTGAAACTTTTACTTGCCAGACTCTTTACTCTGAGCATCAAAACACTTCACAATTCACTACTGATGTCTACAAATCTGCTATGATCTTATTGTTTATATACTCCCAAAATTCATGTGTTGATCATCACCAAGGTGATGGTATTATAAGGCAAGGCCCTTGGGAGGTTAGGTCATAAGAGATAGACTCTTATAAATGAGATTAGTGTCCTTATAAAAGGGTCCCAAAAAGCTTACTTACCCTTCCACCATGTGAGGACTCAGAATGTGCCACCTTTGAGGAACTGGCCCTCCCCGGACACTGAACCTGCTGGAACCTTGATCTTGGGCTTCCCAGCCTCCAGAACTGTTGGGCATGGAGACTGAATTATGGGTCTTGAACTGTCCTGTGACAGAGGCGACATCTCTCTTGGGAACCCTTGATGCAAAGGTGTCAATTTGAGTCTGCCTGGTTGCTATGGTGACACCCTGTTCAATAGGAGGTTCTGTGTCAGCCCTGGAGCTATTCAGTTCTTGACCTTGAGGTTCGGATGCAGCTGCTTGGGAGTAGAAAGTTATGGGTGCAAGCTGGTAATCATAATCGGGCTGCTCATACTCATGACCTTGTTACTGCTTACTTTGAAGAAACTTTCTCACAATAAAGTCTTTTGATGTTTATACCTATATAATAAATGTGCTGAACTGTTTGTGTGTCCCTATCTCCCTACCAGGGTTGTAGTCAAGCCCCAGTTTTTTCTCTATTTGTGTGTCTGTTTGTATTTTCTCCATCTCCTCACCACCTAGTCCAGAAACCTGAACTAATGGCTGTGCAGGTCACAGCACAGAACAATAAGAAATAAATTTCTATTGTTTATAAATTACTCACTCTGTGATATAGCAGCAAAGCTGACAAAAACAATTGGATAAGGAACAGTTTCCATTTGAGTAAGTGGAGTACTAAAAGGATTAAGCTCAGAGCCAAAGTCAAAAACAATGTAAGCATGTACTGAAAATATCACATGGTATCACACAAATATGTGTAATTTTTATATTTTATGTATCAATAAAAATAAATTTAATTTAAGTTTTTTTTAAAACAGAGAAAAGACATTAAGGGGTTAAGTTAGGGGCAGAGAGCTATGCAGCCTTATAACTATTTAGTGAGTAAACACGGAAGTCAAAATCAGTTATGCCCTAGAGTCATAGTTCAAAGTTCATCGAAGCTAAGCCAAGGCAATATGAGAGGCACTGATTCCCACAGGCAGCATATTCTTTAGGAAATGGGTTAATTTCATTTTAGTCCCAGAGAACAGTCAGAATGGATGGAAGAGACATTGAAGAGAGAGTGAGGGAAGAAACTCAGAGTCTTGTCAGCTAGCTAGGAGCAGTTGAGGGAAAGTTGTTTTTAGGGATTTGGCAACAAATGACTTTGAACACATTGAGGGGCAGGGACAGAGAAAAGAAAAAGAAGGACACCGCTACAAGTTTAGCTGACAACTGAGGACAAGCAATGTCCTCTGTAAGCTCAAGTTGAAGACATACAGTTCTGAGAGCTTATGAAAGGCTTACCTCTGACACCACAGCTAAAACATCTTTTGAAAAAGCACACAAACATAAATAGAAGTCCTTTACAGTCATTGCAAGGGAATTTTTTTGACTCATCACAAATCAACTTGAACACTTGAAAAGGTGAAGAGTGGCACAGTATCAAATAGGGGTGGTGCCCAAATCCCCTCAGTGGAGAACAGCAGCATTGAGTGGGAACTCCCCTGGACCATCCACACCCACTGAGTGGTACCTGGAAGTCTTGGGCAAATTTGATGGTGAACAAGACACTCAGGGAGACAGGCTTTGGATATGATGCCCCCACCCTGTCAGGAAGAAAGAATCTCGTGTGCATGGGGAGTGATATAGACAGCATCATTCACATTTGCTTTTAAGTAACACAGAACGAAGTCTGATATAAAAATTCAGAACCTAGATCTTAGCCAAGAAGTGAGAAATTGTCACGTCATGGTTGCTATTGGCTAAGGCAGGTGAGAGGAAGTCCTCCCAGCCCCCCACAATATTCCTGTATTCTCCTGGTGACGATTTTCATGTTTCTTTATGAGGGTGACAAATACTTTTATCCACACTGGAGCTATTTTTATGCAGACTGTGAATAGCACACTGCCCCGTTGATTCCCTCCCAACCCCGTGGAATGGGCAAAACAATAACTACACGTAGCTACAGGACTTCTTGTGCTTTGGGAAGCTGTTTCTTCCTTTCTCTGTGATGATAGTTCTGATAGATCAGAGCAGAAATGATTATAAAGAACCCCAGTCATGGGGCAAGGCAGGACCTGTCTCTGGTGATTCTCATCTCTGCTTCATCAGACCCACGATGGCTAAAAAAGAAAAAGAAAGGTGGGGAAAATGTAAGAATGAAATTTCAGGGGACAGGAAATGTCAGCCAGCTCACCTCAGAGCCTCTGGCTTAGATGCTAGAGTGAATCATGCCTCATTTTTTTTTTCCTGTGTTAAAATGTCAGATATTAAGAAACAAGTGCGTAGCGACGGTCACCATTGCCCAAATGACTTGAGCCATTCCTCAATAGCCCCCAGTGACACAAGAGATGGCAAAATATTGAGATGACATTTTCTTTATTTGTATTTAATATATGAGGGGCCAAAGGGTACATACACATTATTCTCTACAGTGCCAAGCACTTGGCAAATGGTGAACAAAAAATACAAATTAAAAGGCATGGACAGCCAAAGCGCTGCTTTTAGGACTGGGAATGTGCCCAGGACAAATTGCTCAGTGAGCCCCACTGACACTTAATCATAGGTGAGGAGGGAAAGTCAACTGATCAGCAGGGATATTCTTTTTTTCAAATAATTTATTGGGTTTTGCTTTCAAACCATGAAATCAGCCGTGAGACTTGCAATAGGCAAGTTGATATTGAAATATATATACCAACTTATCAAACCCCAATGCAGCGCCCCTCACATCCTTTCCTGCCCTCCAGGTAACCATTGCTAATGGTTTGGTTTGTAGTCTATCTCCTATGCTTCATTAAAATCAAGCAACCTTATTTTCTTCAGTCCATATTGAATCTGTTAGGAAGCCCTATTAGCAATATTTTCAAAATATATCCAGAATCAGACGGCTCACCCTCTTCATGGCGACCTCCCAGGTTGAGTGTCACCATCTTTGGTCTGAGTTATCTCAGAAGCCATATAAGTTTCTCCCTGTGCTTTTGGGGCTATTTATTTATTTGTTTTTAACAAAAGCAGCACATCCCTCCCCTGCCTAAGTTCAAAGCCCTACACTTCCTCACAAACCCTGCCCAGGGTCTTATCTCAGCCTACCTCCTGTTCCCTCGCCTCTGTGTTCCCAGCTCCAGTTTGAGCCCTGCTCACAGTCCTCAGGGACTAGCCACGCTGCCCCAATCAACAGCTTCACCATGACTGGTCCCCTCTGTCTGGAACACCCTTCCACAAATGTCCGAGTGACCCTGTCCCTCATTTTCCTCCACACTTTTGACCAATGTCATCTTCCCAGCATGTGCTACTCTGGAAATTCTATTTTTTTTTTCCATTTCTTTTCTTTTTTTATGTGTTTATTTATTTTCTTTTTTTATTTATTTTTTAAATTTTTACAGACTTCATTTTGATTCATTGTACACAAATGGGCTACAAATTTTTCATTTATTTGGTTGTGCATGGTGTACATTCATACCTTTCATGTAATCATACATGTATATAGGGTAACGATGTCTGTCTCATTCCATCACTTTTCATACCCCTGCCCCCTTCCCTCTCATTTCCCTCTTGGTAATCTAAAGTTCCTCCATTCTTCTCTCACCCTCCACCCCCAACCCGATTCTGTATCATCATTCGCTTATCAGGGAAAACATTCAGCCATTGTTTTTTGGGGATTGGTTTATTTCACTTAGAATGATAATCTCCAATTCCATCCATTTATCTACAAATGCCATAATCTTATTCTTCTTTATGGCTGAGTAATATTTCATTGTGTATATATACCACAGCTTCTTTATCCATTCATCTGTTGAAGGTCATCTAGGTTAGTTCCAGAAGACAAAGTAGGCCCAAATCTTCATCATGTTGGCTTAGGATCAGACCTCCTTAACAAGACTTCCAAAGCAAAAGAAATCAAAGTAAGAATCAATACATGGGATGGACTCAAATGAAAAAGATTTTTCTCAGCAAAGAATACAATCAATAATTCAAAATGAGAGCCTACAAAGTGGGAGAAAATCTTTTCCACACTCCCTCAGATAGAGCACTAATCTCCAAAATTTATTCATTTTCATCAACTTTTTTTTGACTGTGATAAACATTTCTTTAAAAAAATTCTTTTCATACATGTATATAGGGTAATAAAATCTGTCTTAAAATCTACCATCCTTCACCTCACAACCCACCCCATCCCTCCTCACTCCCCTCTGTACAATCCAAAGTTCCTTCATTCTTCCCTACCCACCCCCCACTATAGATCAGCATCCCCTTATCAGAGAAAACATTTGGCCTTTGGTTTTTTGGGATTGGCTTATTTCACATAGCCTGATACTCTCCAGCTCCATCCATTTACCTGCAAATGCCATAATTTCATTCTTCTTTAAAGCTGAGTAATATTCCATTGTGTATATGTACCACATTTTCTTTATCCATTCATTTGTTGAAGGGCATCTAGGTTGGTTCCATAGTTTAGCTTTTGTAAATTGAGCTGCTATAAACATTGATATGGTTGTGTCACTGTAGTATGTTGATTTGAAGTCCTTTGGGTATAAACCCAGGAGTATGACAGCTGGGTCAAATGGTGGTTCCATTCCAAGTTTTCTGAGGAATCTCCATACTGCTTTCCAGAGTGGATGAAATCTTGGTTTTGATTTGCATTTCTCTAATTGCTGGAGATGATGAACATTTTTTCTTATGTTTGTTGACTAATTGTATTTCTTCTTCTATGAAGTGTCTGTTCAGTTCCTTAGCCCATTTATTGATTGGATTATTTGTTGTTTTGGTGTTAGGTTTTTTGAGTTCTTTATATATCTTGGAGATTAGTGCTCTATCTGAGGTGTATGTGGTAAATATTATCTCTCACTCTGTAGGCTCTCTCTTCATATTATTGATTGTTTCCTTTGCTGAGAAGAAGCTTTTTAGTTTGAATCCATCCCATTTCTTGATTCTTAATTTTACTTCTTGTGCTTTAGGAATCTTGTTAATGAGGTCAGGTCCTAAGCCCACATGATGAAGATTTGGGCCTACTTTTTCTTCTATTTAGGTACAGGATCTCTGTTTTAGTGCCTAAGTCTTTGATCCACTTTGAGTTGATTTTTGTGTAGGGTGAGAGATAGAAGTTTAATTTCATTTTGTTACATGTGGATGGAAATTCTATTTTACATGTAAAATGCTGCGCCCTTCTCCCTCCCCTGCCTCCACATTGTTTCCCAGTAGTAGTCACTGTTCAACTTACTATGTAATTTACTTCATATGCTGTATTTAATATTCCTTGCTCTTCCCCAACTAGAATGTTTGCAGACATTTTCATATACTTGTTCAAGTATTTCATCAAATGCTCAGATCTGTTCCTGGAATACAATACAATTTGAATGACCAAGGAAAATTATTTTTTGCCTAATTATTGAAAATTATTGCCTGGTCCTCTCTAGATGTGTGTCCTATAATTTACTCATGCTTGATGAGGAACTAAACAACAAAACTCTGAACAAACCAAATATGTCATATGGAACAGAATGAGCAAACTGAAGGAAAGAGTGGAATGAAGAAGCTGCTTTCTGCAATTATGGAGACTCCACCATAGCTTGGAAGAAGCCTTTTCAGATGATAAGAAGAGTCACTTTCTCTGTAAGCATTGCCTGCTGTCACTGGGACCATTGGAATCCTGGAAATACACAATAATAGCAGAACAAAAAAGCAAAATGTCTGAAAAATAATTTACATCAAACCTCATGACATACGAATGGTACCTGTGAACTCCTTGGTCCTCCTCTGAGTTAGCTTTCTAAGACCTGAGGGCTGTCAAGGCTAACTCGACCTGCCTGGTGTGGATGTGGGGACTGGCACAGCCATCTTAGGAAAGACAAAATCAGAAACGCTCAGAGGTCAACCACCAACCAGACACCACCAACCAGATACCTTTGTCATAAGTCATTTTGTTCTATCCTGACCATGCTGTGCAGTTGCCAGGGAAACAGTAAGGGCTTATGGATGAACCCTTGTGGGGGAACCTACCCTGCTGGGGGAAGTATATTTAGGTTATGGGGAGGGAGGAAATACACTCCAGGAATTATTGGGATCCCTCTCGTATCTCCAATAATCCATAAATATACACAACACAACACAAGGGGTTCAAATCCCTCTCTTTGCTGGAGCCCTGGAGCCTTAAACAACAATTGTGTCTGGCTAAGGGAGAAAATTACCCCAACAGTCATGCAACTAAAAGAGAAGGAATTCAGCTCAGTGGTTAAAGACTGAGCAGGTATTTGAAGGGTGTCTCACCATCCATGCCTATTTCTCTTTCTCCGGGCTCTCCCTGCCACTCAGGAAATCAAAGACTTTTGATTTATCTAAGATGATCACACAATTACCTCAGTATTAGCCACAACAAGCCAGTCAGATTGTCAACTTGACCTTTTCTTTCACCAGCTAGTGAAATACCAGCCCAGAGTTGCAAGTTTTTGCAGATCCTGGATCTCACCTCTTTCCGAGTGCTGTGACCAGGAGGTGAGAGTAGGAGTGGAGCCCAACAATGGCAGGGGATTCGAGCTGGCTGTTGCCCTGGCAACTTGCTGTTGAGTGAAAAATCCCAGGGTGGATGGCTGAGTGGTACCCACACGTAGAAAATCTTGATTTCATTTGTTCATTCATTCAGTTCACCCGACAAATGCTTATTAAACACCTACTGTGTTCCACATTGTGCCACCATGAAGTAACTATTTTTTGCATCTGTTTAATGATGTTGTGGAACCACTCAAAGATCCATAAACAGAGACCTGCCCTTCATGATCATCTGCTCTCTCGAGACAGACTGAGTGCCTCCGTTCCTGTGACTACAATACAACGCAAAAATTACTCATTGCCTAGGAGGAAGGTAAAAAAGTGTTCCATAATAAAGGGGTGTCAGAGAACCCAGAGAATTTCTGCCCATCTGGGGATTCAGCAGAGGGTGGAATGCAGGGAGGATCAAGGTGTAGGTAGCACAAAAACTATATTTAGAAGCTGAATCAGCTTCTGAACCACAGAAAGGAAAGACAGAAGAAGGAGAAAGAGGAGAGACAGTGGCATTCGTTCTCACACCTGAGAGAAAGCACCTGGAACCAAGGTCAGCTTGTGGAAGCCTAGAGAAGCAGAAGTCTGACCCCATCCTCACACTCACTGTCCACTTGAGAGTTCTCCACAACCAGGCACCACAGACACATCCCATTTTCACATCCTCTTTTTTTGTGAAAATGGGCAGCTGTGAAACCAGAGTCTCTCACTCGCCTGTCTCCTCTTTAGAGTGCTTTCACTCCCAGCCCTTTTCCCTTCAAGGGCAAATACTCTACTCTCAGAAAATGACTCATACCAAGGTCTAAATTATCAATATTGACACAGCATGTTACCTCTAAGCAGACTGTGCACTTTACAAGATAAGAAGTCCTTATTCAGATAAGTGACATTGGATCTCAGATCACAGGGTCCTTAGAGGAACAGGTGAGAGTGTTGCCAGGAGGATCTGCACTCCCAGAAAGTCCCACCTCATCTTGGGATGGAATCTACTTTTCCTTCTTTGTGGATTTAGAGTCTTCCCTCCACTCAAGGTAAGCTCTCCGAGGACAGTATCATACATCCTGCTTATGTCTACCTCCAGCTAGAGAAGACACTCAAAAAATGCTTGATAACCATTTAGTAAATACCATCTGTTCCCAATGGCCCACAGTGCAGCTCTGCGAAACTGAAGGAAAGAAGGGGAGGAATGCAAACTTGAAATTTTAAAATAAATACAATTTTATTTACTTGAAGTACATGTTTGTTGTTGAACAAACTAAGTGCAGATAAGGAAATAAAAAGCATTCATGATTTTCTTCCCAGGGTCAGTTTTGGCTAACATAATATAACAAGATAGATTTTTATCTATACCTGTAACTATGCACACAAACATACATGTATGTGTACATATGCACACATACTTTAATTAAAAGCACATTGCACTGAATATTTTATAACTGTTTTTTTAAATATAAAAAATCATGAACATCTTACTGTGTAATAACATATTTTGTATCCTTTTAAATGATTGTCTAATAGTAGCACCAAGATTTATAAGCAGACTCTTCTCTAAAATTGCTGAACTTTAGGTTGTTTCCAGCTTTTCACTATTACTTACAATAAACAGTAAGAGTGTCTTTGTTGCTAAATCTTTTTTCTTGTTATTTCCTCTTACAAAGTAACATATTATCATCATTACTTTTAAAACATTGGCAGTATTTACTGAATGCACTCTGTTCCAGGCACTTTACAAAACACTATTTACTTCTCCCTCCTTATTATTTACAGATAAGAAAAATGACTTTGGAGATGCTGAGTAATTTGTCTGAGATTACCTTTAGTCATATGGTTCATGTCTTTGATACATATTGCCAAGTTGTCTTCTGGCTTTGGAATGCTTTAGAGAATAACCACACACCTGTCCCTTCAGGTAAACCCTCTGCTAAGGAGAGGTTACACAATCTCCTGTAGTGAATTAATCCCATGTTTTATTAACTGTCAACATTTGTTTTCCCCTTATGTGTACCCAAACCTTTGTGATAATTAAATTACCTTATACCACCTGGCAGTGGGGTGCTTATTGACTTGCCCTCTGATCACACTGCATTCCAGAGAAGCAGTACAGTCCAGAGCTCAGTGTCCTAAAACACAAGTTTGGAAGCTGATTTCATCTTTCCTCTTGTGAGGCTCTTGAGCACGTCAGTTAAGTTACTCCAACCTTTGTTCCCATATAAAATGGTAAAAATAATATGAATTTAACTCATCTCCCAGTGCCATGATGATGGAATCAGCTAGTGAAATTGAAGGAGTTTTGCATGCAGGGAAGAGCAATAGGAATGAAAGCCACTGTCATCATAATCAACAATGTCATCATTATCATCACTGCTAATGCTCTCAGCTTGCTCTTATTTAGGCCTCTGCTTTCTTGGACAGAACCCATTTTCTTTTTGAAATCACTTCACGTGTAAAACAAGCATATTTTATCTAAATCCATATAGAACAAAGGGCACCATCTTCTACTTCTTTTATTGGTATCTGTTAGCAGCTAGAGTTGGGGAGCCTTGTTCTCTTAGGCCAACAACTGAAAGAGACTGAGAAATGTGGGTAGATGTGGGTAGATCCCAAGAATAGAATGGAAAAAGCAGAATCAGAAACCCTAATCCAGTGATGTGTTCATTCTCCAACAAGCAGAAATATCAGCACTTTCACTAAGTAAAAACAACCAAAGAGAAACAAAACAAAAAGGTAGGGGGGAAAGGAAGATAGAAGAAAACAAAAGTCAGAAAGGAATGAACTGTGATATTGGGAGACATTTGCAGTTCGGTGTTGGGAGTGGTCCTTTGTGAGAAAAAGCAAGTGAAATTCAGAACATGCTGAACAAAACCAGATCAAACATTCCAGTGCCCATACTCAGAGAATTGTACATTAGAGAAAATACTAACAGGGAGTCCAAACCAGACCTGTATAAACCTGCAGGCATCATGGATTGTTAAATTGGCATCTCTTTTTCCTAATCATTAAAATGAAGGAGTTAAATTATATACTTGGACCTTTGCAGTCTTGAATTCTGCAATTATCAGCAGTATTTCATATCAAATTCCTTTGTCCTCCAGGCTGTGAAAATTTCTTGTCCTGATTCTAAAATGACAACTCACCCTGAAGGGACAGAAGGATAGATTTATAGTTCCCAGTGTGTTATTCAAGTTGATGTGGTCCACAGCACATTTCATCTTCCTGGCAACTACAACACAGCAAGAAGTGAGGCTCTACAGGAGAGTCTCTAATACTGCTCACAGAGCCTGGGGGCCTTGAGAAAATCTACTGTGCAGAGTTTAATTTTTAAATTTAATTTCTGCCAGCTAATCAGTCATTCCCAAATGAAAAAAAAAAAGAAAAAGAAAAAAAGAGGCTAATCTAATATAGGCTTTGAAACAAAGCAAAAGATTAAAGTCAGCTTCTCAGGAAGAATTCTGAGGGTAGCACACAGAAAGAAAAATGGATAATTGACACTAAGCATGACATGTCAGAAAAAACACAAGCACTTTCTAAATGGAACTATTCTCCCCATAATTTCTTAAAGATGTTTTCCCCCAAGGATGGATAGGAGACTAATGGCTTTCCTTTCCCCTTATTTAAATCAGAGAGTGGGGATGTCATTTCACTGCCAAATTATCCCAACATTGTTACTTGGCTTTCAAAAGGCAAAATGGCATGTTTCTATGAATGTATTAAGAATGTAAAAATGCAAGTGACTCCACCTCATTTTACAAAGTTCTTGAGTGGAGGAGGGAAATAAGCCCAGAAGAGGAAACCATGAGGCTCAATCTCGAATTTTCCCATTTTGCTGAAGACTAAAAAAAAAAAAAAAAAGCTGTTTGCACAGGTATCTTAGTTTTTTGCATGGAAAACTGGGACTTGGTTTCCCAGCCTATCGTGTCAAACTGAAAAGCTTTGTCTTTAAATCACTTAGACATGAAGTTGGGCAATGACGTCTGTGAGGAAACCCAATTCCTGGAACTAAATAGATGAAAAAAGAATGTTAAAAACCGATAGGAAGCTACGTGTCTGGTAAGTGGTATTTTGGAAAGAAATTTATTGGAAATGATGGGAAGGTAATTAAAGTTAATGAAGTGGATCGTGTCGATTACAGAGGTTGACCTGAGTTTGATGGAGTCGCCCTCAGAGTTTCTGGTGTGGGAAAATACCCAGGAAGAGACTGAGCCCAGCCAGTCATCACTGAGAATGTAGAAGAAAAGCAAGACTAGCTGTGAAGCTGCTCTTCTGGGAACACTCCGGAAAGAGGTAACAGGGGTGCTAAGGTCAGGCCAGCCCCACAGAGAGAATCCGAAGAAGAGAGAGGGGCTGTGAAGCACAGCAGAAGGAGGCATAATAGAACTGATTCCATTAACTGTGTTAGCCCTACTATGTGCAGGACTGGGCATGGTGGCACCCATCAGTCTCCTCCACGAGAAGAGTCTCCAGGCCCCCGAATAAGGCCTGCCCTGAAATTCCCACAGATTTCCGTAACAGCAAAAATGCAGACCTCATGTGTGGGGCAGGGAGCAGTTCTTGGGAATGTTCAAATAAATGAAACCTTGATTACTCATTCATGTCTTGGAAAATTTTTACTTAACCAGAAGTTGCCCCTGAAGAAATTCTGAAGGAATGATATACTGTTATTTCCACTTTAATGGAAGAGAGAAGAAGGTGGGGAAATTTTTGAGAAGAATTTCATTCATGTATGTATTTAGCAAGGGTTTATTGTGCAAGGTCCTATACTTGATGTAGAGACTTTTAAAGGGGCTTAAGACAACATGCCTGGCCTTGGAATCTTACCATCTATTTAGGGATTTAGGTAAGACTTCAACTGTATGAAAGAGGAGGTCTGACATAAAGCAGGTCATAAAAGACACATGAAAAGTAGAGCTGATTCTAAGTGCCATGAGAAGTCAGAGGAGAGAGACCTTCGAGGATGTTCATAGCTATCCCAGGAATAGGGACCGAGTAGAATACTGCAAACATCACAGACAATGCAAAAGGGGAAGGTGGGAAGGGGACTCAGAAGGGGTTCAGAAGGTAACTGACTAGAGAATACTGACTCACAATGCAAGAAAACAAGATGGGGAACAAGGAGAGCTCCAAAAGAGGGGTCCCACATGGGAACCAGACCAAATCATCCTGCTAGCAAGTCAGTTTGGTGCAACAGAAAGATAGGAAACTCTCACAGACAACTAGCTGTCATGGGTTGGACTCAATACAGTGACTTGTTATCTTCAATTGCAAAATTGTGATGGTGGGCATTCTACAAGAGGGTAATATGCATAGCAGTGAGCCTGACACATACTGAGATTTTCACGCAAGTTCAGTCCCTTCCCATGCTCTCCAGATCCTTTGGTCCTGGTCCCACTTCATCCCCAGTAAGCTAGGAAGAGAAAGGATGTTCACCAAAAGTCCTTGGTTGACTCGATCTATAAATCAATTGTTCAAACTGTCTTTAGGAGAACAGAATAGTGGAAGTATAAAAGGGGACTCTGAATACTTAAGAGTAGAATATCTTCTAGGCCTTGTCTTTAAGGAAACCACTATTTGAAGTAAAATAGAAATAAGAATTTTATATACACCCTGAATGGAGGGCACTTTTCCTTGTTGATGTTAGCACTTGCAAATAAAATAATTGATAGTAAAATTAAATTTTGCATAGCTAAGATCATCTTTTCTTTTGATTTAGTCTAGTAAATGCTATCAGGTTTGGTGGTTTCCTGGAGAAGAGTTATAATAACTCTCCAAGATTCACAGCAGTTTTTCCTCATTCTTAATCATTATTCCTAAAAAAAAAAAAAAAGGAATGTTTTTAAAAGGTTTTCTCTTCTATGCAGTTCTGATTCTCCACCAGCCCTGCATTTTTGAGTTCACAGAAAGATCCTAAAGGCCAGATGAAAGGAGGAAGGTGATAGATGAAAATTTCACTCTAAGTTGAATATTTGGTTATGAACCATCTTAAATGCACTAAGCTGTATTCATTGCTTTCATCTTACACATGGACTAAGAACTAATTTCTGTCCCAGAAATTTTACACACCCATCTTTTCCCTCCTTTGATTATCACTGTCGTTATCATTTAACTACTTTAGAAAAGATGATGGTCAATACTGTCAAAGAACCAAATTTCAACACATTGAGTTTTAAAGAACTAGTTGGTTTTCGTTAGCAATTCATGACCTGGGCCACATTCCATCTGTGAAGCAGAAAGACCATCCCCTGAGCTAAGCAGAGGAGATGGGTTTTATATGGGCAGAAAAGGTCCAAGAAGTAGAAACAGGAACAGACTATGGAGGGCTCAATCCAGTTAAAGCAGCAGGACTTCCTTATTACATTGGCTCAGGTCAACTGCACCCCTATTAAAGGGTTGCTCTAAACGTTCTAAGGTTTGTTTGTTTTAATGCGTCTGTTTTTAAGTTCAGTTTGATTTTGTAACACCTAACATAAGTGACTTCTCTCTGGTTTGGTCTGGTCTACTGGGGCCTAATGCAGAAGCTCAATCCAAAACAATGGCCTCTCATAAATGACATTTAGTGACCCAACTAAAAAGTTTGACCTTAGAGTTCTAGATGATCCATTTAGATGATGTACTAAGTATTAATTATAATGGGGCTTCTTGTCATTATAAAGGTTTAGAAATCTTAAAGCATAGAAATTTGCCCTCCTTCAAACCCCAGCTGCAATTTGGATAAAATGCTCTAAGATACTCACTTAAGTCTGGCCAATTATTAAACAGTATGTTTCCCTTTACTATGGTCATATCACACATGGTTTTCTCCATTATATTTTTAAATAAAAATGGGATTAAAATTCAAATTGTGTGTCAGGAAGGAAATGTGAAAAAAAAATCTGAAACAGACAAAAAGCATACTGGAAATTCTTTCAGTAGAGTACTGCATATTGTGTCATGGACCTTTCAAAGTGATCCTAACATATATAATCTGTGCTTCTGTCATTAACTAAGCCGTTTTGCAACTCTATAAGTTGTAGAGAACTGAGGGTAATGCAAATGAAACTTGAAGAGGGGATCAGAATTTGGGGACACAGAGAAAAGAAGATACACTAAATCTGAAAAGAGAAGCATCCCCAACTGTGGAACTGTGGGGATGCAGGAAAGGCCCATGAACTACTGGAATGCAAAACAAGCAAGTCCTGAGCAACCCAGCCCTTGCCTTGGCTTGTGCCCTTGGTCCACATTCTTGCCCTCAATAAATAAATAAATAAATAAATAATAAAATAAATAAATAAACCATGATACAAGGGCAATGTGTAAGTGTTAGAAAAATTGGTGTGAAATCATAACTCCAGTCTGACTCTACTTCCAGTCCCGCCCCTAGTGGACTCTATAAATATTAACACCCCAGATCAAGGAGTTGCTACTTCTTGCTCTAGGTGGCCTGCATTTTCCCTTGAATGTGTCTCTGCTTTCCTAAATAAATTTCTGTCTGTGTCTCTGACTCATCCTTAAATTTATGTCTGTGATGCTTGTCAAGAATCCCATTCATCTTCAGTTGAGGTCCCCCTCTCTAGGAATTACTTGGATCTCTTCCAGTGACAGAAATAAAGATGTAAAAGATATGTGTGCAGTAGAGATTAGATCAGTTTCTACTTGGTGGAAGTGGTCAATTTGGCATTTATTAGAAAATGCAATTCACTATTACTAATTGCCAGTTTGTTCTATGGATTCTCCTTTGACAATCTTACTAGTTCCTCATTAGTAATAAAGTAAGTAAAATGTTTGACAGGTTCATTGTATACTGCATCATGGTCATAATTTACCCAACTTCAAAAAAATTCCTTAAGCAATTGAAAAGTATAATAATAATTGATAATTAATTCTATACCTAAAATAATAGAAAAATAATTTAGAGCAGGACTTATCTGGCACACTTAAATTGATAAATCTACTAATGATCATTTGTATCAAGCCCTCCAAAGAATCACAACACCTTTCTGAATTCTATTTCCATGTGATCATGCTCCTTAGAAAAATATATGGTTCATTTTTTTTCCCCTAAGGAAATCTTACTTGGGCCTACCTTCTTCCTCTTCCACTGAGGATTATTTGCACCATGTAGTTCTGGACTTTCTCTTCCATCTTCGTATTTCTGGCCCTATATTTTCTCTTTTTTTAATCCTTCATTTTGAAATGCAAATCCTAAAGCGTATTTTGAGGAAGGGTTCATTTTTTGAACCACTGCCAGTCTTAAAATATTTCCTGGGGTATAGTTGAGTGTGGAGCACTTGCCTAGCAAGCCCAAGGTGCTGCTCCCCTTTGCACTGACTTGTTAGCTTGCCTAGGTGTAGAATTCAGCACACCTGCGGAATGAGCCTCAGTGGTTAGATCACTTGCCTGGCATGTGTGAGGCCCTAAGCTCAATCCCCAGCACCATCAAAAAAAAAAAAAAAAAAAAAACTTGTAAAGAATTCAGCACACCTTGACCCCCCCCAGTGCCCTTTTCCAGATGCCTGTCTTAGAATATTGTATATGTTTCTTCATTGTCTTCTTGCTTTCCATTTTTATATTGAATATTGAAGAAATGTTCTGCTTTTTCTTCTGAAAGGTTTTAGGATTTTTTAAAATTTCCAATTTATGGGTCATTTTCCTCTCATTATCCTTGGTCCTTGGTGGATTCCTTCTATCAGGAGGCTCAGATTCTTCTGCTGTGAGATGTTTGCTTGTATGGTTTTCACACATCTCTTTCCACAGATTTGTTCTTTTTAAAAACTGGGAATGGAACCCAGAGGTGCTCTGCTACTTAGCCACATCCCCAGGCCTTTTATTTTTTATTTTTTATTTTGAGACAGGGCCTCATTAAATTGCTGAGTCTGATTTCAAACTTAAGATTCTCCTGCCTCAGTCTCTCAAGTCGCTGGGATTACAGGCATGTGCCACCACACCCAGCAGTATTTTTTTTCCATTTCTATTTCTGGAATTATTATCTGCTAGCTTGAGCTTCATCCAAGTTTCTTATCTTTTATTTTCTACTTTATAGGGATTTTTTTTTCTCTTTTTGTTCTATTTCCAAGAACGTTTCTCCAACTTTATCTTCCAAGCCTCCTTCATTTTCATTCTTTCTTATTTTAAGTTTCCAAGAAGCCTTTCTTATCTTTGCTTGTTTATCAAGACTTTGGTCTTACTCTGTGGATGCTATAACTTCTCTTGACTCTTGGATTTTAATTATTGATTTTAAAACTGATCTTGTATTCCTAAATTCTCCTTTCCTCAGGGAGTCCACTGACCTCCTGAGCTAGTCTGGAGCTCTCTGAACACAGGGAGCTGGGCAAACATAGCCCTGGCCTCGTATGTTTTCCATCTGTCAGGACTCACTGTCCTTCCTTGACTAATCTCCATTGTCTCAAAAATTGTTATTTTATCAGTGTTTTGGTTATTTCAGTTACAACTATAAATTCTAGCCCTGATTCCTTCCTAGGAGGAAACAAATTTTGTGTGTATATATCTTTACTACTTTTGTAAAATGGGTACATTTTTTGAGATTTCTTGCTATTTTAATAGTTTTTCAATTTTTAGTTGTCTTCACATAATATTTATATCTCTTAGTCATGCTTAACTGCAATAGACAGTGCTTAGCCAAAATGTCTCAAAACAGTGCTGAGAGTGGGGATTTTCTCTTTGGTTTCTAGTGTTTTCAACCTGAGACTAATGCTGACAATTTGAAATATAATTTTTACTGTTGTTTGGTGGAGAAAGTACCCATCTATTAGAGTTTTACTGCTTTCTGATTTGTCTGTGTTTTTAAACTAGAACTAGTTCCTGAACTTCATTAAATGTCTTTGGTCATTGAGATCAATATACATGTTTCCTCTGATCTGTGATAATATACTACATTGTCATAATATGTGTCAGGTACTGAGCTATACTTAGTTTCCAAAAATGGATTTCAAATGGTATGATGTTTTGTGAATTGTGTTATTTTTAATCATTTATGAGTTTGTCATCCCAATTCTTACGTGAGATTGGATTTTAGTTTTCTTTTTTTGTGTTATCTTTGTAAGGTTTTGGTACAATGTAACTTTGACTTTCTAAAACTAGTTTGAAGGCTTTGTTTCTTTCTCAGTTCTCTGAAACAATTTCAATAGCACTGGAATTATCTGTTACCCCAAACTTAAATGTTTGAAATAATTCAGCCACGAAGCAATCTAGGACTGACATTTACAGGAATGACTGGCAGGTAGAGGAATCAGGGAAATAGGTAAATGGATCTCCATTCATTTTTTCAATTTATACTCTGGTTGTTTCACTTTGTATCTTTATATCTGTTAAGGCTCATTTTGTTAAGTCAAATTTTCTTAGCAAACATCCTCTCATCCAAGTTTCCAAGTTCCTTTGCATGTGATTTTTTTAAGGTGCTCTTAATAATGCTTTAAATAACCACAGAATGTGTGGTTATTTCTAATTTCTCATTTATAACTATATACATGATGTGGGTTTTTTCTTCTTGATTAAGCTGAGTAGGGGTTAGTAGGTAATTTAGGATGTAATGAACTCTAGAGTTAAAATGCCTGGGTTCAGATCCAATCTCAATTACTGTTTGTCCTTAGTGTGTTCATGTGCAAATGGGTGTGTGACTTGGGACAAATAAGGTTAGGCCACAAAATCTCCCATCAACATCCCAGTGACCTGCAGCTCCAGCCAGGCACATGCTCACTGCTTCCTCACTCTCTATCACATTCTTTCCAGGACCCTTTGTAACAGAGCAGCCTCTTTTTGGAATATTGCCTGACTCTGAGCAGAAGAAATAAATTAAATAAAAGGACATGGAGAATAACATGCTGGTTCTTAAAACTTCTGTTCAGAAATTATATCTAACACTTTTATTCAGATTTCATAGACCAGAGCTACATGGCTGAGCCTTTTTCAATGAGGCAAAGAAGTGTAATTCTCCCCCACAAAAGGGACAGCAAGTATCGAGATCCACCAGAGTGGGAGGTAGTGACGCTGTGAGGATACATGGGAATTCACGTAGTGTCCTGTGTTTAGTGTGGAATCGTGGTAAAGACTTAAGAAATTATTTCATTCAAAAAACATTTCAGAACATCTGCTGTATGCTTTATGCCAGGCAAAAATCAAATAAGGTAATTTCCAGGATTCTTAGTTTCAAACTCATTCTAGCTAGATTAATCATAAGAATTGAATAATTAATACCATATATATATAATTTCTAATCAAACCATAGGCCAACTCCAGGGAAAAACCCAATGCCCCCAATGGGCATGAACACTACCGATGGCCCCAACAGTGTTGGATACCAGATGCCAGAACCTTTGCCACCATTCTTCTCTAAAATCTTCACCACCATTCTGGCCAAAAGATGATGCTATGGCTTAAATATGGTTTGAATGTGTCCCCTAAATGCTCATGTATTGAGAGTGACAATGTTAAGAAATGGTACGATCTTCAAACCTTAAGAGGTAGGGCCTATTGGTCCCTCAACAGATAGTCTCTGACCTCCTCATGTTTCTGTCTGTTATACACACACACAGAGACACACACAATCTCACACACACATAAACGTGTGCGCACATGAGCTCCCTCCATGTTGCCACCCACTAGGAAGATATTACCAGAGATTATACTATGTTGTTTGGACTTGCAGCCTCCAAAACTGTGAACTAAATAAATCTCTTTTATTTTTAACACCTATCTCAAGTATTTTGCTATAGTTTCAGAAAACGACCTAATACAGATGGATTCCTCAGAGCACCTGCTATTTTGCACAGTTGCTTCTGAATCAGTCATACACAGGATAGTCTCTGGTGAATCCAGGGTAAACTGCCTGTACTTAGTTGCAAAGGAAGATAGGTTAAGTCTTCTTTGAAGATACAGAACTTGTAATGAAGAAAACCAGTGAAATTTAGGAAATATGTCAAAGATACTGGATGATGATGTATGATAAATGTCTATGAAACATGAGAGCACTTGCCTAGCATGTGTGAAGCTCTAGGTTTGATTCCCAGTACTGGAAGATAAATAAATAAACAATCATGTGGAAAAAATTAAACAGATTTTACCTATGCAGAGCTTAGAGTTCAGTAACGATAGTGCTATTAATCATCATTTAATCAAACAAAATAATAAGCACTTGTGCACAGATCTATGTGAGCTGTGATATTCAAACCCAACAGATAGTCACAGCTTCCCTGAGGAAATGGATATTAAGTGGAGATCTGAAGAAAGAGAAAGAAAGGAGTTTATCAGATAGAGTGTGAGGAAAGGGCCCAGGAGGCAGACAGAAGGACTTGTGCAAAGGCCCATGTCAGGAAGGATGTAGAGAAGCCCTTGAGGGGCCAAAAAAAGCCATCACCCTCTGTAGCTCTAAGATAATACTGGAGAAGTAGGCAAGGCTGGCACTCTGAATCCCACACCGGGCTCTGAGAATCTCTGGGAGCTTGGGCCCAAACCCACAGTCTCTGACTCAGTCCAGTGTGCCACAGAAATCTGTCAATTTTAACTTTCCTTGGGGCCTCTGACACATACTCAGGATTTGAAAGCATTAGTGTAGCCTCTAGCCTAACATTCCCCCTTAAAGCAATTTTTAAATGGTAGCAATGCAGCAAGACAAAAGGAATGATGGGGGAGAGAAATTAGTACTTTTTCAACACCTACCATTTGCCAAGCACTATGGTTAGGGGCTTTATACAAATTACCTTACAGGTTGATGGAGTAACACTAGTGGAGGAGCAGAACTCCAGCAAGTAGCTTATTCAAGATAATACAGGTAATAAGGAATAGGAGCAAGCCTGGAACCCATGCTATCCTGGTACTAGACACCATGGTCTTTCCACTCATCACACATGTAGCCAACAGCAGGCTATGAGACCAGTGCACCCAGCCAGGGTTCTGTGTGGTCCTCAAACCAGCAACATCAACATCAGCTGGGAATTTGCTAGGAATTCAAATTCTGAACCCCAGATAGCCAAAATTCCAGGGGCAAAGCCCAGCAACCTGTGTTAACAAGCCCTCCTGGTGAGTCAGATGCACTACAAGGTTTGGGAATTAGTGTATGAGGGCAGTTGTTCTCAGGAGTATTTGAGTAAGGGCTTCTAAACCCTCATCTAATATTTTTCTAGCATCTCTTCTCCTTCGAACATAAAAGCAGCCTTAGAAGTGCTGCTTAGGAAGGACCTCATGTCACCTCCATGAATCTGTTGTCAACTGTGGCACAGTGGCTTCTGTTTTGCTTACAGATGTTCACAGATTATGAAAAAAATCCAGCAGAACCCTGCCCCAAGGGCCCATGAGCAGCAACAGCATGTACATTCGTCACTCCCCTGGAGAACAGAGAGCCCACAGGAATAAGAAGAGACTTCCTGTCTCTTCCTTCTTATAAAAATGTAGAACTGGGGAGTGACTTTAGAGCTCAAGAGAAAATTTTCACCATCTTTACTAAGGAAACTCTGGCAAGAGGGCCCTGGTGGGACACTTTCCCTTAGGGAAGCATGAATCAGTCTCTTGCTGGTACAGTTTTGAACAAGATTAGCAACCCAACCCTTGTTTAAAAGAACATGAGAGTGGTCTTTCCTTGTGATGAACAGGGAAAATTGAGAGAGAAAGAGAGACAGACAGTCAGAGAGGTAGAGGTAGACTGTGGGGTTCTGGAGGAAGCAGGTGATGGCGTTGCCAGGCAGCCCATCTGGGTTTGCCTGGGAGGCATGGATCTTGGCCTATAACCACAAGATGCTTTTTTAAAATTTTTTAAACATGAGCTCACAGAGATTTTTCCTCTCTACCCCTTGGTCCCACTTTAGCCAAACAAGCTTAAGATTTCCCCAAAATGTCCAACTTAGGATCATTGACCCAGTTTACTGTGCCCTGAGAAACCTGGCTTCTGGCAGTTGCAGTGTGAGGTCACAATGCTGCTTTGTCGTTTGCTCTAGACAGGTGTCAAATGTCAACTTGTTGCCAAGACAGAGCCAGATCCAAGAGAATGGTGGCCTACACCAACCACACAAACTTTATTTTGGAACTAAGTCCTCAAGCAGAATGATGCTGACCTTTGAATTTTTAAACAGGGCTTTGGGAAGTTCAGAGTTGGTAGAGGAAAAAAATTAGGTTATGTAGGAACCAAAAGCCATCAATCTTTTCAGTTGCCAATGACAGAATTAAAAAAAAAAAAGAAGAAAACTCAGTTATACCCAAGGAAATTGTGCTTGCTTCTCAACTCACTGCAGAGCCAGGCTAGCTTGCAAAGGCTCAGGCACCTCTTTCTTTTTATGCTTATAAAAGAAAGAGTGAGAAGAAAAAAAATATTTACTTTTCTATGAGCAAGAACCATAGGTGGGTGTTGGGTGCTTCTCTTTCTTTTCATGGGAATGGTCGGGGTTTTTTGTTTTGTTTCTTTTGCTATTTGTGTGTGTGCTGTGTATGTATGTATGTATATTTGTTGTTATTTTGATTTTGTTAACAGGTGCTGGTTGTAGAGGAATGAACTGGATTCCAAATGAGTATTTTTTCTATAAAAAAGATTATTTGATAATTTGTGAATTATAAAGCAATGTTTACATAAAGATTAGAAGTGAGGACTTGGGCTGATATTAAAAAGCAAACTGAGGGCAGGGGTTGTGGCTCAGTGGTAGCACATGTGAGGGGCTGGATTTGATCCTCAACACCACATAAAAATAAAGTTGTTAGATCCATCTACAACTAAAAATATTTTTTAAAATAAAGCAAGCTGAATTATTTCATGAGCTTAATGATATGGCTGCCTCTCCTGATTCTTAAAAACAGCTCACCAGCCTCTTAGAGGGGAAGTAAATTAACACTGAGTTTAAACAAACCCCATCAAGAGGAATCACATTTGACATTCCCCAATCAGCAGGGACCAGAAGCACTCCTCCACATTTAGCAGTTTCTCCAGTCCACAGCCACAACGGGGCTTCTTCCTACTGCTACAATGTTCTCCTCACTGCCTAACTGAAGACCTGGCTCTTATATGAACATGAATTGCAGAGATATATATGTAAACAGTTGTCTGTCTTTCTCAAATCTCCTAGAACTTTTCAACACCCTTTCTGTCATTCAGAAATTTCTCATGCAGACACGACACAAACTTTTCTAGACTCTCTTGCAGCTAGGCCTGCCGTGTGACTTAGATTTTGCCATCAGAACCACCTGCTTTAGAAACCAGTAGTATCAAGGAGCAGGTAACCACACAGGTTTCATTTTGGCAAGAATTCTGAAAGCCAGATCCTGTTTCCCAAGGCAACAGTGATGGGAGGTGCTGGCTGTAGCTTCCACTGTACCCGTGCAAAAAAAGGATCAATTCTGTGTCTACACTCACCCGAGGACCAGAACTTCTATCCTGTTGTAGGCATCTTGCACTATATAGCTCCTAATGCCAATTCTCTACTCCTGATGAAAATTCTTTCAAGTATTGTTCTCCAATATATTCTTTTTCAGCCTAAACTAGCCTGAACTGAATTCTGTTGCCTGCAACCAAGGATCCTAATTTGTATAATATGTGCCATCTTATTTGATCCCCAGAACAAACCTATATAATACGGTTAACCTCCTTTCACAGTGGGAAAACTGACACCCTTAGCAGTCACTTAACCTAATAAATGAGAAAGCTGAGATACATATCTTTTTTTCCCCATTCCATGGACTTTCAACCATGCCACACCACTTATCTTCACGGTTAACTTGGAATTGTAGTTTCTTTTCTTTTCTTCCTGCAGCATTCTACCCTTAACTCATGCATTATTTTTCATCACTGTAGGTATTTAGGTCTCATACCTCAGTGTGTTTCCTGCTTATACTTAGACTCTATCTAATGTCTATGTTGTATTTTAGCTAGGTTTTTTTCCCCACTTTTTCCTTGTTATGGTTTGGACCTGCATGTTCCCCAGGGACTCGAGTGTTGAAGGCTTGGACCCCTGTGTAGCAATGTTCAGAGGTAGCTCTTGGACTCATGCAAACTCTGATCTCCTCAGTGGATTAATCCACTGATGGATTCACAATTCAATGAACTATTGAAAAATGTCCATAAGATGTGGGACCCAGTTGAAGGGAATGGGTCCTTGGGGGCATTCCCCTTGGGGAATATATCTTGTCCCCATTCCCTTTCTCCCCTTCTCTATTTGCATCCAAGCACCATGAGGTGAGCTGAGTGGAACATAATCAATTAACATTTCCCATAACCACACCCTACCATGATGATCTGCCTCACCATAAGTCCACAGTGATGGAGCCAAGTGACCATGGACTAGCCCCTGAAATTGTGAGCCAAAAATAAATCTTTCCTCCTCAGAGGAAGAAAAATTCCTGATTTTCTCAGGTATTTTGTCACAGCAATGGAAAATTGACTGAGACACCCCTCCTCCTTATCATTTTAATGCAACTAAAATCTGATTAAATAAAAGCATTATAGATAATATTTTGGGAACCACCTCTCAAAATCAGCATGCAGACTATAAAATTCCTTGGAAGGAAGGAATAAAATATTGTTGCTGGGTATCCCGTCGCCATCTTCCCTGCTGGTGGAGTGATAAGGAGCATCAATTCTATTTTAGCATCTGAAGCTTGCTGCCTTCTGTCCCCCTTCCTTCATACATATTTGTAGGCAGCCTGTCTGACTCACTTAAGTCTTCTTTCCCAAAAAATCTCAGATAAAAATCTTGTTTCTCCCAAACTCTTCCTGGGTCCCTCTCCTTTAACCCTGGAGCAATTAATCTTACAATGGAGGATGAAGGCTGCCCCAAGCCCCATGATGGGCTGCAACATGAGGTTTGTGTCTCATTCTAGTGGCTCCAGCCATGGGACTTTGGATCTTCCCTTGCAGAAAATGAGGTATTCTGTGAAGAGTACACTGAGTTTTGCCTCTCACACTTCCATTTTCCTTCTTCCCCCTCAGCTCTAGGGAAATTTAGGGGATCTATAATTCCCAAAGTTTGACATCTTCTCAGAGTCCTTTTGAATTTAGGGTCACCTCTCTGGAATCTTCTCTGCTATTAAGCATAAAACAGGGACTAGGAATAAGATCAGCTGGAAATGGCAGCAGAGAAAGTTGTAGCATTTTAAATCACTATCCCTCAGATGCCATCCCATCGTCTACATTATTGACTTATTCTTAATAATACCCATTTTTTAAAAAGAGTGGAAAATAAAGAAACAATCATTTTCCAACTGCCCACTACATGCAATGCTCTGTGCTGGATGATTTAAATATTTTTACTTAAGGGTCACAACAATCTTAAAACATCATCCTTTTTGTTTCAGTTTTGTAAATAAGAAATGTAAGTCAACAAAAGAACAAATGATCAAATTTATTAAGGAAGTATATAGTAGAACTATCATTTGAACCCAGGCCTTTTTAATCTCAAAGTTCTTTCTGCAATAAAATGAAGCTTATGAGCAATGCTTGCCTTCTTGGAACATACATAGTACAATAAAACGTGGATTATCTAAGATTTTATCTTTTTAAATCCAGGGTGTTTGTTTTTGCTTTGGGGTGTTTAGAGAAATGTACATGCTAATTGCTTCTACCTCAACTGGCCTATTTCATTTAATCATTTATGAAAAATATTTCCTTGGCTAACAAGCCTGGAGATTTAGGCATAGCCACACCTCATTCATTTTAATATTTCTTACAGTGACATCACCAGTAGAATGTATCAAGAAAATAACATGCAGTCTAGTATCGCCTGAAAATGTACAGTAAAACGAAGCAAGCATTCTCACACCATCACACCATGCTCTTGGAGGCAAGATTTCATGAACAATAAGTGAAAATCCTCCAACCAGAAAGCACAGGGAATTCCAGAGTTCAGCCCCCAAAATTCCTTGATTGTCATCCCAATTTGCATAAAATAAAATTTGAAAACAACAATAACGAAAACCAAATGTTATGCATCAAATCAGTTTCAAAAGTCTGGGAAAGAAAGGAGGAGCCTTCTTTTTCTTTTTTACTTTTTTACTTTTTTTTTTTATTTGAAAGTGTTTTGCCCAAGATCTCAGGATTCTAGGAACCATGAGATATTTCTGCTAAACAAACAAACAAACAAAAACAGCAATGTCAACTCATACTAAATCCAGCAAGGGAACAAAGAAATCTTTTTTACTTCTTATGATGAAATTCAAACAGAATTGAAAGACATTAAAAGAGGAGAGAAGAAAGAGAGATTTCTCTCCTGTATTGCTGCCTTTTGGGATGATAGTTTTCTTTTGCCTTTCATCTGCATCAATTTCATCCCCAGGACTCTTCCCTATGACAAATACCCAGCAAATAAAAGTGAATACTTGCTTTGTCACAACACCTGGGAACTGGAGAATATAAAGTGTACCTACTAGGTGTGTTAGAAATCAGCTGATTGGCAAATGTGTGTCTTCTAAGACCACAGCACCATGTCAGGTGCTTTAGAAAAATAAGAGTTGTTTAAAAATTGGTCCTTATTCTGAAAAAGTGTATATACTTTGATGGGAAGAGATGATCACAAATGAAACATGAGTGAGCAAAATTAAGCGATAGTCACTGTGTTTTATAGCACATACTGTAAACAGTTGTAAGGTTTCAGAGGAGAAATTGATTTGAACATTGTTTGCAGGTAGAATCCTACTCATTAAATTCCTGAACCTCGACCCACTTCATCACTAAGTCCTACTCCAAACCTGGAAGCTTCCCAGTTGAACCAGTTGGCTCCTCACTTTGGTATTAAAGTCATCCTTACTAGCTTCCAGCTCAAATAAACAGAAATGTATTAATAAACTACCACAAGCAAAGTACTTCCTCTGTTTAGAGGACCCAGAAATCACTAATAAGCCAGTACTCTTCAATTTCACTTTCCTCAGTCTTTGGATGTGGGCTGCTGCAGAAGGGAGGCATGTGACCTTGGGCAGAGCAACTTTTTAAGCCAGAACAAATATTGCAGAGGGCTGAGGCTGAGGTTTCTGCAGACAGCACTACCAGTAGAGAAATAAGTCCTCCAGTACTGTCTTAGTCTGTTTTGTGTTGCTATTATAAGTTACCTGAGACGGGATGATTTATAAAATAAGAAATTTATTTAGCTCAAATTTCTGGAAATTCAGGAACTTGGTTCCAGTATCTGCTTGGCTCTAGAGAGGGCCTTGTTGCAGATGATATCACAATGGTGGGAGCTCCTTCAAGAAAGAGATCACATGATGAGACAGGAAGAAAAAGAGGAAGATAAGGGAATTTGCTTTGTAACAACCCATTCTTGCCAACACAATATTCTTTGAAAGATCAGTATTAACCTATTTTGAGGGTGGTGCCCCCATGACCTAAACACCTTCCACTAGATTCCAGTTCCCTAAAGTTCCACATTATCACTCTGGAAATCAAGCTTCCAGGACTTGAACGTTTTGGGGACACCCTCAAACTACGTGAAAATCATAGCAAGTAATAAGAGGGATTCAGGCATTACATCACAGCATCTTACAGCCTCTCCTTTCTACCAATGGAAACCACTACTTCAATTTCTAGAAGCACCTCTACTAGGATTCCACAGGAAAAGAGTAGAGGAAGGGTTGAGAGTCCCCAGAGGGAAACTTAGAAGAGGGAATTTAGTAGGACAAGCTATACCTCTGCCCACTGCAGCTGGTTTCAGGGTCACAACCAATTTCATTATGTCATTCCTTGTCAACCACTAGAAATTGTCCTTCATCATGGCTAGCACATATGCTGGCCCTGGTGGCCTAAAAGATGGCATTACCCAAATCTTCACCTTGAGTGACCTCGTTCCCTGGCCATCCTTCCCTTCTAAGTTGGTGGCTACTGCATTTGCCCAATTATCATCAAGAATAGACAAAGGAGTATCAGTAAGAATCCAAGTGAATTACTTGGGAACATTGTTCTCCCTACCTCCATTGCGTAACGGAGACCATCTTCATCCTGATATTCAGGGTTAATGACCCCTGTTAGAATTGTGACTTGAACCCACATATCAAGTCATCCCATCTTTGAATCATACATTTGCCTCATTTATCAGCTGATTATTAGGTATCCCCAAATGCTCATAGGAGTGATGTAGGGCTACTTGCTTTGTACCTCTGCTTAGGTCCTCTACCCCTGCTTATGCTCCAACCCTCATATGTCATGCTGCTTCCATCTTGCAATGGATGATTGCTGCCCAAATTTATGACTTGGTGGGTCTGACAGAACCCTGCTCTTGGTGAAGTTCTGACTCTGTATTCGTTTGGTGCCTCATGATCAGTCATTCCATTGCTACCATGACTCAGCTTAGAATGCCAGAAGCCATCATTTGAAATACGTACAATTATTTGCTAGAGATTGCATGGTCTTGCTCCAGAATCATGGCAGTCTATGCTATGATCACTTTTTGAGACTTGGCATATTCTGTATGTGAAGTCTTCTCCCATACTGGAGATACTTCTACATCTTAAGGTCAATGTCAAGATAAATACACAGCAGCCTTTTCCTGCCTCAGGGAATTTTCCTGTTCTGGGCCCCAATCAAAACTAGCAATCTTCAATGTATATGAGAGAGTTGGAAGTAATATTCCTAGGTGTGAAAAATGCAGACTTCAGTACCTTAACCCACTAGGTAGTAAGCTTCCTTCTTTATGCTGGGACATGCGCAGTGGAATAATTTGCCCTTTCCTGCAAATATATTCTCTTTTACCATCAATTGTTTTTTCAATAATATGGAGCCCCCCAAATATTCTTAGGGTTTTTTCTATTCTTTAAAGTGCGTGGAGCTTCCAATGAACTATCATTTTTTTCATCTGATTCAAATAATCTAATTCCATCAAAATAGTGGGCTAGTAGGTATCCTATGGGATGTCTAGCCAGTCCAGGTCTCTGGAAATCAATAAACTCTGAGACTATGTGTAGAGTTATCTATCCCATGTGAATCTGTATTTTTCTGATAAAGATGCAAAAGAATGGAATAGAAACATCAGTAATCATGAATCTGAGACTATACTAAACTTCTTGAATGGGGCCACCTCTGGGCAGCAGCTTTAGGATTTACTTAGTTTAATACTTGCATGAGCTTGAATTATCTATGTCATCCTGCAGAATCCATTTGGGTTTTACAGGACTCATTCTGGTTAATGAAGTGGAGACAGAATGGAGAACCACTATCCCTACATCCTTTAGCATTTGAGGATGGCACCAATTTTTGTCACTTCCCCAGTAGGTTTTTTCTTTTTACTTACTTCCTTGATAGAGGAGCAGAGACATAGTTTAATGGCTTCCATCCAGCCTTTCTCACCTCATTAACTCTTAACACAGACCTAGGAATTGGTGTGAAAGTTGTGCCTACCACCAAATGTGTCTTCTGTAGTTACACACTCAGGGATTGGAAAAAGGGACCACCAACTGAGTCTGAAGACCCAGTGAACACATTGCAATCCAGAAACTGGCCAGAGCTTTATTTATCACCAGGTGTCCTATGCTCACTCTAACAAAGAGCCCATGTTGATGCTTTGAATCTCCATGTAACAGTGTCATCTTGCCCCTGTGTCCAAAAGACTTGAAATGTTTCAGTATTAATTTTTCCACAGCATATGGTTACCTGAGTAAATATTGGTTTATTCCTTTAGGGAAGTTCTGGGGGAATCATTATCTAATTCACTGTGGTATTGTAGAATCCCTTCTTTTGGGGACCTGGCCACTTCTTCAGTGAGTCCTGAGTTTGAAACTGGCTCATATATGGATCTGGATGGTAGGTTATGACTTTTTGTTGAGGCAACTGCCTTCTACATCTTTATTTCCTCTGCTCATATAGATTGAGTAGTTTTCTTGTCTGTGTATTTTTTTTCTACCCATCTATTTTGTTACTAGTGTTAGAGAACACTAAGTCAAGTCCCCGGGCTACTCCTTGGTCCATGACACTCCTTACAGTAAATTCTATACTCCTGGCTGTGAGGGTTAAGTGGTACTACCTGTCACTATTATGTTGGGATCTTCTCTTCCCCATTGTTATCTTGTCCACAAAGATATATTCTCTGCTCAGACCTTATCTATAGAAGTTAGCTACCACTGAACTTCTCAATGATATCGTCCCCCTCTTCTCAGCATATTCCTTAATCCTTTGGTCAATGGCATATCATATAGAACATCATCATATGGTGGGTTTTCTGACTTCATGTGATAAACA
>JAJEJO010004439.1:136717-162540 GCA_020662805.1 Glaucomys volans
ACTGGGATGTCTGATAAAGGCAAGAAATGTAGGAGTTCAAGTTTTAGACAACTCACCCTGAAAGGGTGCATGCCCAGAAAAAGAGTGTTGTGTTTGGAGAAATTGTGAGGGCAAAATCAAAGGTAGTTGCTGAGTCAGGGAGACAGGGAGGCAAGTTGAGGGAAATAACTACATGGTGACTCAGGAGGCAACGATTTCAGCCTCTCCTTTCTCAGCTACTAAATGACTGGGAAAGTATTTTTGCCTCTTTGATCCTGTTTTCTCAACTGAAGATGAAGGAGATAGGCTAGAGATTGCTAGTATCTATAATATATAAAGCACTCTCAAAATTCAACAGTCTAAAAATATTCAAAAAATAGGAAAAATAGCAAAAGACAGCCCATTTCACTGAATAGGATATATGGGTGGCAAAGAATTACATAAAAGATCATTAACCCTGACAGAAATGCAAAATAAAGCTACAATAATATAGCACTACCCAGCTATCGGAATAGAAAAACAAAAAAAAAGATACCACCAAATGCTGGCAAGGATGTGGAGAAACTAGGTCACTCATAAACTGCTAGTGGGGAGATAAAATGGTACAGCCATGCTAAAAAGAGTTTGGGAATTTCTTTAAAATAAAAAAAAAAACAGACATATGCTTACCATATGACCCAGCAAGTGTATTCTTTAGGCTTTTATCTCAGAGAAATAACAACTTATGTTCACACAAAAATATGTACATGAATGTTCATAGCAGATTTGTTTGTAATGACCAAGAACTAGAAACAACTCAAACACCCTACAATAAAGGAATGACTAAATAAAACTGTGTTCCATCCAAGGAATACTGCTCACAATAAAAGAAGAATATTGATATATGCAAAAACTTTGGTAGTTACCAAGGAAATCATGCTAAAGGGAAAACTTCACTCTCCAAATGTGTTATACTTATGATTCAATTTATCTAACATTCTTAAAATGACTTAGATTATAGATTGAGAGATCAGACTATTATTGGTGGCCAGAAAATGTGACAAGGAGAAGAAAGACGACAGCCATGGCTTTTAAAAGGCTATGACCTTTCTGATGGAACTCTTCTGTATTTGATTGTAGTGGTGGTATATGAATCTATACATACAATTACATAAAACCAAATGTGCATACATACACACAATGACTATATGTAAAATTTGTGAAAACTGAGTAGGATTGGTGGATTTTATCAATGTCAATTTCCTGGTTATGATACTATTCTATAGTTATGAAAGTCAGTGCCAACTGGGAGACACTGGACAAAGGGTATTTGTATTATTTCTTACAACTCCATGTGAATCTGATGATATCAAAATAAAGCTATTTTAAAAATAAACTGATTATCAGAGGAGCCTTTAAGGTTGTAGATCATAAATAAGGAAAGTGGTCACCACCTCAGCTCCAACGATGAGGATGTTGATTGGGCAGTGAGCGGTGCTGGGGATTGAACCCAGGGCCTTGTGCTTGTAAGGCAGGCACTCTACCAACTGAGCTATATCCCCAGCCCAGTGATTTGTTTTTAAAAATGCATATTAATTACCTATTGTGAGCAAGGCCTTGTGCAAGGACCAGGAGACACAATAACAAACAGGATAGGAGTGATCCTTGCATTCACAGAACTTAGAGCATTGAGAGAAAGTCAGACACTAAACAAATGATTACCCAAGTAATGAGATTACTATTGTATGAACCTACCTAGGCGGTTAGAAAGAGTTCCTGGAAGAAGTAGGATTTAAGGTGGGACGAGAGAAAGAACAAGAAATACTTAGGGGGGAGGAGGAAACACACTAGAGACTTGAGAGCAAAGTGGCTAAGTGGGTTGAACAAGGGGCTGAAAATGAGGCTGGATCATGTACAGCTTCCAAGGCCAGAGGGGACACTTTAGCTCAAAATGAGAAGATAGGGAATGGTTTTATGTTGAGGGAGAGGTGATTGCAGCTGCAGGAGAAATACAAGCTATTTTAGGAACTTTGTGATTACAATAGCAATTTAGTACTGGAATAGATTACCAACAGAGCTTGGGGGAGCATCCTTTCCAAACAAGTTAACTGTTAAGGAAGATAAATAACTTCACATGGGAAAGTATGCAGAAGAGAGCTTCAGGGGGTTGTAAATTAGGTCAAAGTGGGAGAGTTAGACAAAGCAAGAATATCAAGCTCTTGTCCCTGATACCAGGCCTTTGAAGTGGGACATAAAGGTAGTCCTTCTGCTCCTTGTGTCACAAGGTAGACATCTATTTTGCAGGGCTATAGGAGCATTTTCCTCCTTCCTCTTAGGTTCACTAACGTGCAGGATGATAGGACAATATTTCAAAAGGGGAAGGATGCTATGGCAGCTAGAAAACAAACAAAACAGGTCCCCAAGTATCTGCAAAAACTTCAGACTTCTCCACCCACATCAATGGCCAATTATTTTCCCGGAGCAATAGGTGGACAACTTGGAGGAAGAGGAATGGGACAGAGTATGGTCTTCATTTTCAACAGCTTCTTAAGGAACTTTTTTTTGCTTCTGTGGTCTCCCCAAAGTCAGGCTAAACTCTGGGTGACTCCCTCTGTTTCATTTCACAATTTCTGTTAAGAACAAATTTACAATGCTGGAGTGAGGAAGCTTATAAAACCCATCCTAATAATTAGTGGTCAGTGGTGATCATTCCTAAGTATAATCTCAATTGTACTTATGCATAATTATATTAATGGTTATTGAGCACTCCTAAACACCATGCTACTGTGTATTTAGTGTTTTATACATGTAATTTCTAGAAAAGTAGGAGTGTAAAATTTTATTGACTAACTGATTGAACAGTAATTGCTAATCATCAGATAACCAGAAAATGACAACAGGATCTATGCACATTGACAACTTAGTGTAAGGGAGTCCTACGAAGTTAAAGAAGAGGCTGAAGCAGGAGGATTGCAAGTTTGAGACCAGTTTTAGCAGCTTAGCAAGTCCCTAAGCAACTTAAGACCTCTGTCTCAAAAAAATAAATAAATAAAAGTGGCTGGGGATGTGGCTTAGTGGTTAAGTGTCCCTGGGTTCAATTCCCAGTACCAAAAAAACAAAAAACAAAAAACAACGAAAAAAACTAATTGTGTACATTTATTAGACAGCAAATGTGGCTGAAGGAAAAAATGAGTAATAATCTTCTAATTACCTGCACTGAAAGATTGAAATATTTCTAAATTGTCCCTAAAACTATGTAAAGTTTAAGTAACTCCGGGAGTTGGCCAGTTAACAATTGATTTGAAGGAATTATCAGGAAAAGATAAACATATCAGCAGAGACTCTTGAGTAAGCCCAGATATTGTGCAAAAGAATAATGGATCATTTTGACTGCATTTGAAGGGAACCACCAGTAAAGAATCATTTCATTCCTTGTGGCCAGAGTGATGTACTCTGATTGAACTATGGAAATTGTAACCTCAATACCTACGGAAGGATGTGTGTACATGCTAATAAAACACTGTTGGAAATCAAAAACTCTGTATCCAGTAGTATTTCAATGTAAGACTTCAATCCTAATGTCTTTTTTGGTATTCTTCATAACTTTACCTTCTCAACTCTTTTCTTTCCATCACAGAGCTCAGGCTTAGAAGTTAAAGGAGAAAAGAGTAGAACTCTATTCAAAGGCAAAGAAATCGGTAACCAGCAACATTAGAGATGTTGGTTACTCAGTCACCCAGGATCCCAAGACTCTCTGTTGGTTCATATTTGGCATGAGATCTGAAGGAGAAAAAACCTTAGTGGCTGCAACTCACTGAGACTTTAGTGTTGCTTATTATTGCAGAATAAATCCCAGTTCTCACTAGAAGCCCAATAAAATGCTTTATTTTGTCTTCTTGAATCAGGCACACAGAATATTTATAATCTGTGGTTCATGAAACAGCATCCAGGGCAATCCATGAATAATCCTCCTTTGTTTTAGTAATTCCCTTGAACTTAGCTGTTTTTATAATCAGCATCTGTGGGTCCACCACCTAGCCAAAAACGGGAACACTATCAACAACTTTCATCTCTGGGCTCTTCCTTTATCCCAGCCTCCCCAACTGAGATAACCTCCATCTTGAATTGTTTTTCCCATTTCCTTTCTAAAAAAATCAGTTTCATCATATATATGAGTTCATTATCTATTTTAAATACTAATAAATTATTTAAGGGGTTTGGGTTGTGGCTCAGTGGTGGAGCACTTCCTAGCATGTGTGAAGCACTGGATTTGATTCTCAGCACCACACACAAATAAATGAATAAAATAAAGGTCTATCAATATCATTCTGACTTTTGAACTTTAAAAAAAGTATCTTATATAGTCTATACTCTCCTGGAACCTGCATTTTTTTTTCACTCAGCCTCATTTATCCATGTTATTAACCATACTAGTAATTATTGTCTTCCATAACACTACATTGTACAAGTAACCCAATGTCTTATCCATTCTTTTACCAATAGATATTCTTTTATTAATTTTTTTATTTGTACTGACCAATAGACTTTTGAGTTATCCCAGCTTTGTGCTCTCCTGAAGTATACAGCTATAAATGTTTCTCACATACCTACTGCTGACATCAGTGAGGGAAGTACAAACTCATAAGTAGATATCATCAGTTATACACTTATTTGAAAGGTCAAAAATTAAAAGATTTATCAAGATCAGTGTTGGAGTGATGACCATCAATGAGAATGTGTCTATCTTACTGGTAGAATATAAGTAAATATGGTAGAATATAAGTAGCTAATAGTGCTCACTATTAGCACTATTTAAAGCAATTCACTTTATTTAAAACTATTTAAAACAATTCAAATTATTTTTAATGTTGAACATGGTCATACCTTGTAACACATCTCAATAAATTTTGAATAAATAAATGAATGAGCAATCACCCTGCAATTTAATGAAGATACTTTATATCTTCCCATTTTTCTTCCCTGATCAGTCTCTGGTAACTTTTCTGTATTCGTCGATTTTGACTCTTGGCCTACAGGTTTCCTCTCTGTTCATGCCCCAGTCATGTGGGTCATGGATGGGATGATCCATCCAATATGCTCCTTCTCTTGACATGACATCATCTTGAGAACTAAATAAGATAACACATTTAAAGTGCTGTAGCAGTACCTAATACAAGCAAGAGATGTATACATGTTTATTATTATTGTATTTCCTTCAGAGCTAGTATAGGAAAATGTGACTATCTGGTATATAATTCAGGTGTTCTTTATTCCTTAGTTAAATATTATATTTGTACTTTTCTTTCCATTTCTTTTTGATTTGAGCTCAATTATTTGTTTTCCTAATCTGGTTTTTCAGATTAATATACTTAATGTTTCCTAATATACTTTTTTAGATGTCCCCCATAGTGAAAGGTCAAACGTCAGTGAGTTCTGAATCCAACCAAATCTTCCTTTATTTGGATGAGTGCCTACTCCCTTTCTCTCTCTTTTGGAAGATAACTTTACCTAATTGCTGCCTTCCTACAGTCATTATGACACTTAACAGCAAGCATTCTGAACTTCATCCATTAGAGCCCTCCTGTGTTTGCTTTAGTGAACATCACAAACCCTTGCAAAGGACTGAACTGAAAATTGGGAAGTTTTGTCTTTTGGAGAGTGTTGGACTTCCTGGAGAGAGGGCATAGGTTTAAAGTTGACTTATGCTTAGAATGCTGACTACAATCAGTATGAAATCCTCAGCCCCAGGAAGCTAGTAAGTTGTAATGTGGTATTCAAAAGTCCAATTTGGCCAAGTCCAACCCTACCTTTACAAGTGCAGCCTCAGAATCTACTCCCAGCTCCTCTCTGATGACCCCCTCCAGTAAAATGCACTTCACTACCACCTATTGCTTTGGAAGACCATGTTCTCTCTAAGGGGAAGGAAGGCCTTGCCAGACTATTCACATTACTTAACCTCTTAGTCAGACCTGGACAGAAAGCTCTCTGTTAACAAAGGGTAATGAAACTTAGCCTGAGGGCCTGGAACGGGACTGTACTTTTTTCACTTGGAAGCTTCTTCAGCTTCATGAAATCCGCACTTTCCATCTTTCTTTCAACTAGCTGTTTAAAGAAGAAATCAAAGTCCCTGGCTCCTAAGGTTAATGGTGGTGGTGAGGGAGGGTGGATATTTGGAGAAGTTGGGGGAATACCATCTAGGTCTTCATGTGGTCATAGCTACTGCTATCACTTCCCACCCCAGTCACCAACATTTCTCCAAGGGACACTGCCATACCTGTTCATTCAAGACTGGCTATATTTTTTGTGGGGGTCAGTACAACATGAAAATATGACACCCCTTATTCAAAACCTACTAAGAATTTCAAGACTACAGAGCATTAAACCAAGTGTGGACCATACTGAGTGCAGGACCCTATGTAAATGCACTGGCGAATGTCCACAAAACTGACCCTGTGTCCATTTCCTCCAGTCCCCCATCAAGAAATTGCCAGCTCTTGTCCTCTGCAAATGACTTTTGGATATGAATTTGTTCAACCATCTCTAAGCATTACATATGCCTGTAATTGTCCACTGGACTGAAGGCAGAAAGAAAGAAGTGAGGAGGAAAAGGTTCAAGGACAAAATGGTCATATTAGAAGGTACCTCATATTATGACCATGGCTATGAGAGCAATTTTATTTACTAGTGCTGTGTGCATAGAAAACAAGTTCTTATAAGAAATACTAGTCATTCTAGAGATTTAGAAGTGCTTTGCTATATTTAAAAGTAGTAGTAGTAAGTAGTAGTAAAATAAAACTTTTGTAAATAGCTTTTAAAAGCTTATGGGAAGCCAGTGCTGTGACACACACCTGTAATCCCAGTGGCTTGGGAGGTTGAGGCAAGAGGATGGTGAGTTCAAAGCCTGCCTCAGCAAAAGCAAGGTGCTAAGCAACTCAGTGAGAACCTGTCTCTAAATAAAATACAGCATAGGGCTGAGGATGTGACTCAGTGACCAAGTGCCCCTGATTCAATACTTGATACTCCCCCCACCCCAAAAAAAAGTGTATGGGAAATGTGTTTGGAATCCTTAAACCACCTCTGAACAGTATCCTGTCCATACTTGTTCACTGGGTTGAGGGAGATGGGAGGAAAGAAGTTGCAAAAGGAGCTTTGTTAGACTGTGCTAGAACTTTCCAGCTTATCCATTGTCCTGTATGTTACATGCATTTCATTTAACTTTGCTCTACTATATACTTGTTGCATATGTAATGGATGAAGAGTCCTAGTAATTTTATAATAACTAGTCTGACAAAAGAAGTTACTAAACTAACGTATTTTGTACACTCTGTTAAAATTCATAGAAAAACAGTCTTCTGAAAAGGACTTTTGGAAGTGAAGTGGTAACACATCAGAGTGACACACATGCCTGAATCACATGTCTATAAGAGAGAAGGAAATGGAAGGAATAAAGGATTATAAGCCAGAGTACTCCAACTTAGAAGACACTCAGATACAACCATTGCTATATGCGTGTAGTTTCTTCAGCACTGCCATGCATGCAGAGAACAAACTTTAAGTTCTTATTGGAGACATCTAATCTTTCTACATGGTTAGAAGTGCACAAAGCATGTTAAAAGTAGAGGCAGTAAATGAAACATTTTATAGATTGAAAAAAAGATTTCCAGCCCTTAAACTATTTGTGGCATTCTAGAGTTGTTCCCAGTCTCTCCCAAAGCTGTCTCTATCCATGACTTTCATGTGGAGGTCCCAAAGTGAAGAGAAGGTAATAGGAGGAAGATCCTTGTATTACTTTGGGTAGTCAGGGCTCTTCAGAGAAACAGTGGATGGATAGATGGATATTTAATTGATAGGTAGGTAGATGGATAGATATGGATGAATAGATAGATACAGATATAGACAGATCTAGAGATAGATAGATAGATGACTTTTTATATGTAATTGACTCATATGAGTATGGAGACTGAGATGTCCCATGATCTGCAGTCAACAAGCTGTAAGTCCAAGAGAGTCAATGAGTTCCAGTTCAAGTCTAAAGGCTTGAGCCAGTATCCAGGTGAGCTGATGTTGTAATTTCCAGTCAAAATGCTAGTTCAAGAACCAGGGGAGCCTGTCATATAAATTTCAGTCCAAGTGCTAGTTTGAAGGCTTCATAAGACTCATGTCCCAGCTCAACACCAGTCAGTCAGAGAAGAAATTTTTCCTTTTTCCAATTTTTTGTTCTCTTTAGGTTTTTAGTTGATTGGATGAAGCCCACCACATTAGGGAGGGCAATCTGCTCTGTTCAGTTATCAATTCAAATGTTAATCTCATCTAGAAACATCCTCACAGACACCCAGAATACTGTTTTTCCAAATGTTTAGGCATTGCATGGACCAGACAAGGTGACACACAAAATCCACCTTCACAATGCTCTTCTCTCTTCCCTGGATCCACCACTAAACTTGCATGATAGTGTTGCTTCCTGAAGCAGAAGACAGACAACTAGGCTTGGCTTTCCAAGATAACCATGAAGCAATAAAATCTGTGACCTTCCAGCTGCCCTCCCCACTCAGGAGTTGTGGGGTTGATCCACTCTCTGCACCCCAGGGTGCCTTCCTCCTAGTTGGTGCTGGGTCAACCCCTTTGGCTTCAGGACAGGGTTATCTTGGTTTTTTCTGAACCGAAGAGCTTGATTTATCTAGCCCAGCAGCAAATCTAGATAGACCATTCATTCTACACTTCTCCACTCCCAACATGTGACTATTTCCATAGCAAATTCCTGATAACAGAACATTTTAAATTGTTTAATTTTATTTTTGGTCATTCCATTCATTTGGGATCCTGAGGATAGAGCTAACCTATCAGATAGGAAGAGTGATGATAGGTCACTGGGGACATTTGGTAAGAAATAGAGTGTGGAGGCAGCAAGACTTGATTTTCAGTTTTTCTTCCGATTCTTGCTAAAGGAGTAGTGTTGCTTCCTTCCTGTGACTCTTGGCTGCAGTTACCTGTGGGGGGAGGAAAGAGTTGGGATTCTGGAATGACACCTGCTCAAATTCATTGCTAATTTGTTTTATTGCCTAGGACACATTTCTCAATGCTTCTCTCTGACCCTCAGTTTCTTCGTCTGCAAAATGGGGAGGCTAATAACTACTCTGTGAGATCATTGTGAAGATCACAGATGTGTAAAGCACTTAGTATATCCTAGAGGCTCAGAAATTTTCTCATAGCCTGGCTCCGTCTTCTATAACTCCGTCCCTGTTGACTCATTCTGAAGAACAGGAGAGAGATGAGCACACATCCTCAAGGAGGTCTGGAATAGACCAGGTGTGTCTTCCATCTTCAAAGGAGATCCAGAGGCTTGGTTAGCCTTTTGCCTTCTTTTCCCAAAATCACCTTGTGTGTTGGTTCCTACAACTCATACCCCCAGAAGCATCCCTTTCTCACTCCTCCCAGGGAAAATGTGTCAGCCCTTGGTACTCAAGAAACACAGTTTGGGGGCCCATCGTGGCACAGACACTGGTCACAAAGAAGCTCTTGACCTTGATTCATGTTTGGCAATCAGAGAGTACATGGAGGTATTCAGCTGAGGTACCTCCTTTAGACCAAAGAAAAAAAATTTTCCTTTCTCTCTACTCCTCTCAATTTGCTGTCTTTGCAGAATGCGATCCATGATTGCATAATAATTACAAAAATGTGCCTATATCTTTCTGCCTCAGATCTTCCTATACTCAGGCATTAAACACCTTTTTTTGGTCTTTTTAGTTATACATGACAGCAGAGTATATTTTGACGTTATTATACATACATGAAGTATAACTTTCAGTTCTTGTGGTTGTACTTGATATGGAGTTACACTGGTCATGTGTTCATATATGAGCATAGGAAAATTATGTCCAATTAATTTTATGGTCTTTCCTGTTCCTATCCCCCTTTCCCTTCATTCGCCTTTGTCTAATATAATGAACTTATATTCTTCCCTCCTCCCTGGCCCCTTTATTCTGTGTTAGCATCCACATATCAGAGAGAACATGAGCCCTTTGTTTTATGAGAATCAGCTTATTTCACTTAGCATGATAGTCTCCAGTTTCATCCATTTACTGGCAAATGCCATAATTCCATTCTTCTTTATGGCTGAATAATATTCTATTGTGTATACATACCACATTTTCTTTATCCATTCATCTGTTGAAGGGCACCTAGGTTGGTTCCATAGCTTATCTGTGAATTGAGCTGCTATAAACATTGATGTGGCAGAGTCACTATAGTAATGCATTAAACTCTTAAAGCTCAGGGGCAATTTAGATTTCCCCTGCTAATAAAAGTTGAGAAGCCAAGGCCTCTCCAATGATCCTCTGGGATCATCTGAGATGACCATCTGGCTATATTTAATAGACACCATAAAACAAGCCTCCTTTCTGTTACAAGGCCAACACATGTCCAAAAGAGGCTTCCTTCCCTCCATTCCTCATGCCTCCTGGTCTTCCATCCCTCCATCCCTCATGCCAGTCGGTTGCCGGACTTCTCCCTGCATCTCAACCCCAGGCTGAGTAAGAGCCTCTGAAGCAGAGGTCAGCAAAGATTTTCCATAAAGGGCCAGATAATAAATACTTTAGGTTTTATGAACCAAGATATGTCATGCAGATTTTCTATAACCCTTTAAATGTAAATTGTAAATAATTTTAATTTTCATTTGTAGAAGTTTTATTTGGTTGTCTGATAGTCCTAGTCATTTTCAAGTGTCTTGTTTTTCACACAACCATTTGATAAGGTTTTTTCTGGGTTAAACATATTAAATGAGCTTAAATTTATTCCATAATCAATAATTGAATATCTGCAATATTTGTTAGCCTGTGTATACTGAATCGTTTTTTTTTTTTTTTTTTTTTTGGTTCTTTACTATGGTGCCATTCTTCTTCAAATGTACTGTGGTTCTTTCTTTAACACTGAGTTCCAATGCAATGGAACTTTTTGTCTGGGAATCTTTGTTCTTGGGTTAACAGTGGTTCCTTCATGAGGATTCACATTCATTTCTAGGCTAAGAATACTCCCAACTCTGAGCTACATTAAAACAAATTATCAGCTAAGGTTTTTTGAATCACACTGAGAGCATAAATTTGGCTGCAAACTCACATAAAGTTAACCTCTGGTTATAAATCCTCAGACTCTTCCTCCTGCATCCAGAGGCAAGATTGAGACAGGCAAGTTCCTTCCTTTGAACAGGGAAAGGAATCTCAAAAATTCCTGGTGTAAACTATCACTAAGAAATGTCCTTTGGGATATAGGTGATTTATAAGAAAGTCTCCAATGTCTCTCCCAAATCCCCTAAGATTTTGTCTCCTGCCTAGTGGGCAGATATGAAAACCAATTTGGGGGGGGTCACTGGGATGTCCCCAGAGAAGCCTTTAGCTTCAGCGTCGACTTACTCTCCGGATTTGTGCTTCCTTGCTTGTTGGTTTGTTTTACCTCTTATTTTCCTGCTTGTATCAGCATGCATTTCTAAAGTCTTTTAAAAATGTTTGACTCAGTATTTTCAGGTGAGTTTTTGTCTTGTTTTGTGGTGCAAGGGATGGAACCCAGGGATTCGCATATGCAAGGCAAGTGCTCTACCACTGAGCTGTGTCCCAGCCCCTGTTTAGTGTTTTAAAGGACTGTTTTGAGAACATCCCATTCACTATATCACCTCTAATAAATGTTTTGGGAAAACTCTAGTCTCCCCAGTGTACAAACTCAAATGTCCTCAGTCTTGGAGCATTTCTTCCCATGCCCATTCTTTTGTGTGGTTCTCTTCTGTACTGAATTAAGCATGGTCAGAGTGACCAATCAGATATAGCTGAAGGGATGGTTTGTCAGGGGCTAAGTCATCAAAGGTACTGAGCTTTCTGTTTGCTCTTTCTCAGATCACTCACTAGAGGAGAAGTCAGTTGCATGTCCTGAGGACACTCACCTGTCGAGAGGCCCATGATTCCTGGAACTGAGACCCACCACAGCCATGCAGGTGACTTGAAAACAGATTCTTTGGCCCCACTCAAACTTCAGGTGACACAATCCAGGCCAGTATCTTGTCTGGAGCCTTATGAGCTACCCTGAGCTAGAATGACCCAGCCAAGTGGCTCCTGAATTCCTGAGCCTCAGAAACTCTGAGGTAATAAATGTTTGGTATTTAAAGCTGCTAGGGTTAGGGGGAATTTGTGCAGCAATAGATAGCAAATATAAATTCTTTCTGCTCTGTTGTAATTCCAAACATTTCAGAAATGTTTTATGGCAGTCTATCCAGAAGCTCCTCATTGAATTGTGTAACTGTGGACTAGGTAGGTGATATGTTACTACCAAATCCCATATTCTCTTAAATGACTGAAAGATAGAAGGAAGGTCTGGGATGCATGCCACGCACGTGGCCTGGGGAGTTCTGTCAGCCAGTGTTGTAGGTCTGGAGTGAAGCTGCACTGAAAAGGGACCCATGTGAGTGGGGAACAGATGCCCTGGAGAGACTGAGGTCACCCAGGTGGCACCTTTCCTTATCCCTTTGTCTCCCAAGGGGAGAAAACACTGTTTTCTCCCCTTGCAACCTGCCTGGCCCTCTGTGGTTTTCTAAGCTCTACCCATTCTCCATTCAACTCAGATCTCACCTTCTCAGCTCCACCTCTTTTGACTGTGCCAAAAAGGACTGATTTGTCATCCTTCCTCGTGAGCTCTGATGGCACACTGTCCTGCATGGGGTCCACACAGAGCAAGGCCTGCCTACCTCCCAAACCAGAGTAGAAACATCCTGGCTCCTAGGTTGCCCATATGCTGGTACCCGGCAGAATATCTCCATGTAGTTGGTGTCTAGACATCTGTGCATGATGGAAGCCAACTTTGGGAATGGTTCACCTCCTGAGGGAAGGCTAATACTGCTTAGGTCATAGCCTTAAATAAGACAGTTCAAGCTTCTAAGACTTAGCTTCCTCATTTCTGTGAAAAGGGGACACACCCATAATAAGTAGGTAAGAAGCTCTCTGGGGCCACCAGGTAGTGTTAGAGAGTGTGTGCATTCGGCAAAGGGACCCTCTAAAAGGGGGCAGGAGTTGAAATCCAGCCACCATTCCCCTTCCCAAACCTTGTGGCATCCCAAAGAAAGGGGCACACTTTGTGATTCTTCCTGAAGAGAGCTCGTTTTGCCACATATACAGATGTTCTCTTGCTAGAAGTTCCCTGAGCACTTCGCAGTATAGAGTAGCAGTCTTGCAATGCACAGCTTCTCTAAAGTCCAGGTCTGGGAACTGCTGTTAGAATCCTGGGACCTTCATGAGTTGTCAAAGTAGCCCAAGCAGGAAGCTGGTTCCATTTCTCAATCAAATGGTAAATTGGGAAGGTTTATTTGCTATCTTCCCTATGCGATTGGCTGGTCTTAGCTTTGACTTTGATTTAGGTACATCTTCCCTGACCAGGATTCCTGCAGGTTGCCACATTACTCTCTCTTACTCTCTCCTCTGATTCTGTTCATTATGTACTTTTTGTGTGTTTAATGTGTGTTGTTTCCTGGTCAAACCAGTTTTCAGGGCTGATACACCTGCTTTTAAAAAATCCCCGGAGGTTATTTCCATTTGCAAAAACAGAGGAAAAAGTAAAAAAAATAATCCTTACAACTGTCACTTTAACCAGCTAATGATGATAACTTGACCTTTTGTTCTATGCAGGATACTATGGGTATTGCTTTCTGCCTTTCTTCTAAAGTCTTTCTGTACCCCATTACTGCCCTTATGACCAAGGCTATTTGTACTTCCTTAGATGAATATGTTCTTGATTGTTTACATGTATATAAACCTAAAACTATCTTTAGCCTGTAACCATATTTCTTCTTCTTCTTCTTCTTCTTCTTCTTCTTCTTCTTTTCGCAGTGTTGCAATGTTAGAGACTGAACTCAGGAACTTAGGACCTCACACATGCTAGGCAAGCACTTTACAACTCCGCTATATTCCAGACCTCTAACCAAATTTCTAAACCATTGTAACTGATAAGAAATTGACACCCAATTCTCCAAATTATAACATTCTTTTTTGTTTTTGTTTTTGTTGTTGCTGGTTTTTTTTTTGTTTTTTTTTTTTTTGTTTTTTTTTTGTTACTTTGGTACCAAGGATTAAACCCAGGGGTACTTAACCACTGAGTCACATCCCCAGTCTTTTTTATTTTTTATTTTGAGACAGGGCCTCACTGAGTTGCTTAGTGTCTTGCTAAGTTGCTAAAGCTGGCTTTGAACTCCCTATCCTCCTGCCGCAGACTCCCAGGCTGCTGGGATTACAGGCCTGTGCCCAGCTATCACATCCTTTCTGATTATGACTTTTCACAAGGAAAAAAAAACTATTATTACAAAACTCCCAAGTTAGGGCTTTAACCCAAGTTAGCATAATATCTTTCCAAAGACATGTCCAAAATTCTAGTTCTTTTTTCATACCAAATGGTCAATTGTTCCTAAGAGTTCCAACCAGGTTTGATATACATAGTATGATATAAGAAAACCAGAGACCAGAGTCTCATGTTTCCTTTGAAGCCCTGGATACCTGGGGTCCTAAGAACCCAGCTATTCCTAAGTGCCTGGAGAGAGACTGCTTCTATTTCCCATTCTCACATGCTCTTTTTATTGCTTTTTCTGCACCTCAGACCTATTTGTTTGTGTGTACATTTGTTCCATCAGGATCAGCATTATTTAGAGAAAGTGTTGAAGGATAGAGAATCCGGTCCTCCTCCTGATTCTGACACTGACAAGTCCAACAGACCTGAAATCCATCATGAATGGGTCTTCCTTGGGTTTGGGTATTGCTTTCTCAGGGGTCCTCCTACTTTTATTTTCCTCCCACCATTAAAAATTTCTCAAACATATGAAAATGTTTAAAAAGTAAACGGTGGACATCTCTAACCTGTAGATGCTACAGTGAGTGTTTTTGCTATATTTATTATTTATCTAGGCATTCTTCATTCATTGTTGCATGATATTTTTGATGCAGACTTCAGTTCACTTCACCCCCCAAATTCGGCAAAATGCATATCACAAACTAGAGTTTAAAGTTCGTTCTGTTTCTTTTTTAAGAAAATATTATTTAAACTGGGCGTGGTGGCGCATGCCTGTAATCCCAGCACTTGGGAGGCTGAGGCAGGAGGATCACGAGTTCAAAGCCAGCCTCAGCAATGACGAGGCCCTAAGCAACTCAGTGAGACTCTGTCTCTAAATAAAATACAAAATAGGGCTGAGAATGTGGCTCAGTGGTCGAGTGCCCCTGGGTTCAATCCCTAGTACCCAAAAAATATTAAAAAAAAAATATTATTTAGGCCAGGCATGGTGGTGCATGCCTATAATCACAGCAATTTAGGAAGCTAGGGAAGGAGGCTTGAGATTTGAGGCCAGCCTCAGCAACTTGGTGAGAACGTGTTTCAAAATAATAAAAAGGATTGGGGATGTAGCTCAGTGATAGAACAACCCTGGGGTCAATCTTCAGTAATAGAAAGGGGGGGGCATTATTTATATACAGTCAAATGCACAGGTCTTGAGTGTACCAATAAGTCTTACTCTTTTTAAATGAAAATATTAACCACAGGAATAACTCCTGAAGTCTTTAGTGCCTCAGCATGAATTAGATTTACCTGTTTGCTTTCTTCTTCATAAGTAGGAACCCTTAACAGGAGAAAGCAAAGGAAGGAAAGTGAAAAACATCTGCTTCATTACTTTACCTCCCTGGAGCTCGATTGCATTTTTTTTTTTTTTCTGGTGCTGGGTATGGAACCCAGGGACTCATGCACACTAGGCTAGCACTTTACCACTGAGTCATATCCCCAGCTCTCAACTGCAATTAATTTTTTGAGGCTATTAACTCTTAACTGCAATGTACTTCCAGTTCCCAATAGTATTATTGTAAAAATCAGTATTTCTATGTCCCATTTTCATTAGCAATTATAAGGTTCTTCAGTGCCAGACACTGGACTGATTTCCTTATAAACCACATATTTAATCTTCACACAATCAGATGAAATATTTGGTAATGAAGTTGAACAACTTCCTCAAGGTCACACAGCTCACTGGCCGTACAGCAGAAACTCAGAACAGGCAAGTCTGATTCCCAAGCCCACTCAACAGTCAACATTTCACTAATATTTACTGAGCCCGTTCTAAATCCCCACCACAATTCTAGACCCTAGATACAGAGTGGTAATCAAACCTGATGCCTAGAAGAATGTACAGTTCAGCAGAAGAGACACATTAAACAAATAAAACATAAATTTTGTGAAGTAAATAAACTTTTGTGTAAATTCCAATGGATAGATGTTACTATTCTTGATTTGCATGAAAAACCTAGATTCACAAAAATGAAATTGGTCAAAGACTACAGTTCTTATAAGTAGGTCAATGGTATTGAAATAAAGATTTCAAATATAGATAATTAGTGGCACATGATATAGTGTTCTTTGTGGGCAAGAATTTTTGAGACAAAAGGAAAAGATGAATGTAATTGGCAAATCCTTAGAGAGAAATAGAAGCAAGAAAGAATATAAATTTAACTTCACACACACACACACACACACACACACACACACAAATTGTATAGCCTTAGCTTGTGCTTGGCCCGAAGAAAGATGAAATAGTCCATTAAGTGATGATCAACAAAGAAGACTGTGGAAATGGTATAACTGAAAACAAAAGGTTCTCAAAAAAAGAAATGCAAAATAAACTTGAGGAAAATCCCCAAAAAATGCCTTTTTTTTTTTTTCTTTAAGAGTCTTCTCACACTTTAAACAGAGGAGCAGAATATGATGTTGCTTCTTCTACTTTGGTACCTTTGAGTCGTTGTATCCACGTTTCCAGTTGTATGGAGCCCACATATTCCTAGGGTAAATCTATGACAATTGAGACAAATCACCTTGAATGTAAATCACAGTTCAGTTTTAGGACCTCAGTTCCTGAAGTAGATACAATGGAAAAATCAAATTAGATTGTGTTTGGTCCTTTTGTTTTATGTCTTAGCAAAGGGGATAAGGAGACAGTAATATAACTACAAGGATTATAAAAAATAATTGAATCAGAATCTCTGGGATGGGGTCCAAATACTGGATAAGCTCTTTTGACTGCATTGCACAACCAGGGTGAATAACACTGGCATTGGAGGAAGAGCCTGGGGGCTGGAGTCTGAAAACTGGGTGTGAATTTGCGGCTGGAAATTACCTTTAAGTCTTGAGGCCTTAAAGCAAGTTATTGATCTCTCTCATTTTTATTTCCTTTTCTGCAAACAGGGAGTGGGGGATGAGACTGTAGCACTAAATACATGTCATATTTGAGTGGTTTTGCAAATGCCATGCCACCCCCAACTGTGCCTGGATCATTGGGAGATGACAAACCATTTCTTTCCAAATTACACACACACATATATTTATATGCACAAAAGGCAATATTTTCCAAAGAAAACTGCAAACTGATTTCTAGCTGGAGAACCAGGCACTCGGAATTGAAGGAGAGGGAGAAGAAGAAAGCAAATGTGGTCCAGAAGGGCTGAATGTGAATCCACAGCGGTGGGTCAGGGTGCTGGGGGAGATGGGCTTGGAAAAAGTGAATAACTGACATGCTAGGAAGCCAGACAAGGACAAGGACCTTGGTCTGAGAAAAGGATATATCCTTGGGTTTGGAAACTGATTACTGTTAGAGCAAAATATTAGCTAAGTGACCTTGAATCTCAGTTTCTTCATTCTAAAACAAGATTAGGACTACCTCCTTCACTCATTCATTGTGAAGATTAATATAATTAAATGTGATGACATGTACAAAATGACATAGTTTATTATAGATGCCAATTATGGTCAGGTAGTTTTTCATTTGAAACTACTTTATAATTAAATGTTGTTGATTAATATTGGTTTGACTTTACAGTATCCATTATTGATATGCAAAATAAAAGAAAAAAGGATCAATTCTTTGTGTGTTCAAGTCCATCTCCTCAATGCTATAAAGAGCCTACGTCACTTCCTCTTTTCTTCTCTAGAATTCAGGCAATGAAGACCCTCTTTATACTTCAGAGATCAGTCTTCACAGTGGCTGGTGTTAGTTCAGAAGGCAGCATTCAAGCCAGGAGTCAGTCAAAGGAAAGTCCAGACCAGCTACAGACTTCTAGGCTGTTTATAGTAAACCTTTGAAACTACCTGAGAAACTTCCTTTTAGATTTGGTCTTGGAAGATTTTATCTGATTAGCCAGGCAGCCCACAGATTCCAAAAGCATTTCTACCCTTGGTTGAAATGAAGGACAAACAGAGTACAAACTGGGAACGGAGCTCCATGTAGATTCCCAAATCCAATTCAACAGATGATAAATTGTTGAGAGACCATGAGAGACTACATTTGTGTGTGTGTGTTGTGTGTGTGTGTGTGTGTGTGTGTGAGAGAGAGAGAGAGAGAGAGAGAGGGAGAGAGATACTGGGGATCGAACCCAGAGTCTCTGGGATTACAGGCTTGCACCACCATGCCCAACAATGGACTTCTTTGGACAGTAGAAGTTTCTTCAATCAGGGGTGTGGACTCAAAGCTTAGAAAGTCTCTACTCATGGGGATCAGGATAACAATTTGCTCCACAGATACGAGGCACTGTGCCTACTTTTCCTCTGTCCTCCAGATATAAGGAGAGACTGTTTTCCTTGAAACTTTTGAGGGTGAGATTTGAAATGTGAACCAAGATCTTGCTGCTCTTTTAAATCTTGACCAGGGAGGATATAACTGCTAAAAAGGCTAATCAATCCCCTTGAGTTTGATCTTCAGATAGGGATGTGCCTTCTATTTCCTGCATTATCATTCTTCGGAGTACTGGTCCTTTTCTTCTGTTCCTGACCCTTTCCAGCCTCCACGTGTCCAAATCTATGTGTCTTCTCACTCATCAGTGAATCCAGGTAAGCTCTGGTGTTGAACAAGTCAATGCCCTGGGCTCTCAGGGAGACAGCAAATCAAGATCAGGACCTCTGGATATCTTCCATGTTGAAGGTATACTCTTAATAAGTACTGTAAGAGACAAAACTAAAGATGCCTTTGCTATTTGGAGAGATATTTTGTCCACAGGGATGTTCCCCAGAACCTGGAATTTGGCATATTTAGACCCAAACTATCATCATCACTCCAATTCAATGAGCACCTATTATGTGAGGGTCAGGCACTGTTGGGGCACATTCCCTACTGGACCATATTTCAATCCTCACAACTCTGCCAGGTCAATTCTACTCTTCTCCATTTTAGAGAGGAAGGCATCAAGCCTTAGCCTGATCAAATACTTAGAAAAGTTTCCATGGCTCATTGAATAAATGTGAGATTGTCCCCCAGGACCAACTGACTCCAAACCCCATGGTTTTCCTATTTTAGTTAGCATCACAAATAGAAAGCCATGTGCTCACTATAGTACAGTGCGTGTTAACTCCTCTTTTTCCTTCACCCCCAATCCTGTCTTCCACCTGATGGCCTTTCAAGACTTATAATGGCTCCTTCTTAATTGATTTCATATCTTCCTCCTCCTCCATCAGCATCTCTAACACTCTCTTTACTCTGCTGTGGGATGACTAATTTCCTCCTAACAGTTTTAATTTCAGTTTCCATGGTCCTCCAGTTCATCTCTTATACTCCTCTTAGAGTCATCTTCCTAAGACTCAGATCTGACCAGGCTATTGCCTTAATTTTATCCTTCAATGGCCTTCCACCACCAATAATAATCATTTTATAGCACTTACTATGTACTGGACATTGTTTCAAGTATTTTATGTACAAGTACTAATGTTATCTCCATGCTACTGATGAGGAAGTTAAAATGTAGACAATTATGTTCCTTACCCAAGAATACTAGTTATTAAGTAGCAGAAGGAGTATTTGAGCCCTATAAATAAAGTTTTTGAGTGTATGCCTCTAATCCCTTACCATGTGTATTATCTGTGCTTCTAATGTGGCATGTAAGACTCCTCATAATGCAAAGTCTCCTGCTTGATCTTTACCTCTGCCCTATGCTCCAGCTACTGGTAACTGCTTAGAGATTTATGAGCGTACTCTGCCCTCAAACTCAGGGATCTTCCATTCCCTTTCTGCTGCCTTGGCTCAAATTCTATCCTCCATGTCTACGTGGTTGACTCTGACTCATTCTCTGAGACTGAATTCAAGAGTCACAACATCTGGCAGGACTTCCTTTGATCATAGCTGTTCTGTGGAGTTTACACTAAAGACACTCTATGCTGCAGTGGTCAAATGCCTGCCACTCCTTCTAAGGCAGGCTATGGATTCCTGGGTCTTAAACATCATGTACCTTCAGGGACTGGCACAAAATGAGTGCTAAGTAATTTCCCTTGAATGAAAATTCAAAGTAGAATTTGACAAGTGACAAATAAGTTATATTACAAGATAGGTAGAGATATTTAAAAGTTTGAGGGAGGGAAAAGACATAGTGACTGAAGTATCCAACAATGTCCTCATTTTACCTAAGAGAGAACTGAGACTCTGAGAGATTAGGAAGTCCCCCAAGGTCACAGAGGTAGTATTGGAGATAAGATTTGGATTTTGATGTCAGTTAAGAGATCCCACCTCTACCTATACAAACCTTTTGTATTTTAAGTTATGTATTTAATTCACATTTAAATATACATTGTATAAACTAGTAATTTTGTGGACATTGTTTAGAATGAAATATAAAACATGAGTCCATTTAAAGACAGTAATAGGAGAACAGTTCTCAGAACGAGCCCAAATCAGGAATTTAATGGAATGATAATGACTAGTCAATATTTATCTCTAGGAAACAGGATAAACTGTGATAAAGTTAGCTAACCTCTAATTTACAGGTCTGCCTTAGATATAACTGACGAGGTGTGCCCCAGTGTCAGACTGACTTGACACAATGAAAACCTACTGACTGACTAAATCTTTCCACTGGGACCTTGAGAACTCTCATTCCTTTGCCAATCATTTCCTTGTACTTTGGGCCTTTCCCCTGAACACTTTCACCCTTTCCTTCCCTTCTACTTTCTTCCACACCTGAAAACCTAACATTCTCTTTAACTTAGCTTTTAACTCCCAGGGGCATAGTCAGCTTCCTTCCTCAATTCTCCTGGATCTCAAAGTGAAGAAGGGGGACATGTTCTCATTGTCCTCCACCCCAGATCATCTATTCTTTTCCTTCTACCTCCTAAACTCAGCAATCTCTCCTCCCTGAAATTCATGCCATATCACTTTTTCTCCATTTTTGCCACTGCTGTCTATCGACTTTCAAGTTACCTTTCTATGAAGACTACAGTCAAAACAATATTTGAGTGTGACTACCTCTTCCCTCTTGAAAAATCTCTTCATTTGTTCTTTGGACTTTGTGTGCACCCATCTGAAAGGTGGGATTTTATCTTTTTTTTTCTTTTTGGTGCTGGGGATGGAAACAAAGGCCTTGCACAAGCTATACAAACCTCCTATCACTGAGCTATAACCCAAGCCCATAAAAGATGGTATATATATATATATATATATACATACATATATACATACACACACACACACACACACACATATAAAATTTATTTATTTCCTTCTTTCTTTCTTTCTTTTTTGGTAACCAGGATTGAACCCAGGGGCACTTAACCATTAAAACACATCCCAAGACTATCTAGTTTTTTTCTTGAGACAGAGCCTCACTAAGCTGCTAAAGCTGTCCTTGAATCTGTAAGCCTCCTGTCTCAGCCTTCTTAATCACTGGGATTACAGGTGTGAACCACCACACCCAGTTAAAAGGGGGATTTCTTGAAGTTCCTACACACAGCCTTTAACTCTTCCCTCGTTTATTCTACCCAATGTCCTTCATATCTTCAACCATTACTTCTTTCCAAATGTCTCTCCAGTCTGCCTCTCTTACTCAGAATTTCTCAATTACAGGCTAAAATTCCCAAATGATTCTTTGTAATATCTCCAAAATATCCTGCCAGCTCAAACATTATCAAGAAATGGACTCTCTTCCTCCTAACCTGGGGCTCTCTGCTCCCTTTCTCCCAGTGAATGGTGATGATCTAGAAGAGAATGCTCAGAGTTCCTTTCAGAACCTGCCTCTCCTCCATCATCCCCCAACATCCCTTCAGTTACTGTGCCCTCTGTCCATCGCCATTGCTCCCTGCTTAAATTGCTCTGGGTCTGCCCTCATCAACGCTGGATCAAACCACCCAACTAACCTCACTGTGTGGGTCATACCACACCACAAAACAAAGCAAATTGCTAGACTAAGACTAGAACAGTCTTAGTGGATCTCTGGCTCAGACCCTTTCTAAATGTCAACTTAATCTAGAGAATGGACCTAAAACTTTTTAACTGGAAAGCCAAGATTCTCTCTTGAGCCAATTTTTACCCTTCATTCCCTATATAAACCCTTCTTAACCAACCAACCCTTCTCAACCAGGTTTCTTGCTGCCTGAATAAGAAATTTATTCATTTATTCATTGAGAAATATTTATTAAGTTGCTGCATATTAGCCTCAACACTGTACTTTGAACTGGGAATATGGTAATGAGTATGACTTGTATTTAGAATTACATGATATGAGTAATGACAAGTGTGTTCTGTACCAATTCAGGAACTAGCCAGGCACTGTGCATGTCCATCTAGGGATTCCTGACCAGGTAGGGCAAGGTTTGAGGAGTAGGAAGATTGGGTAATCTTCCTGAGGGAAGTAATAATTGAACTGAGGCCTGAAGGTGAAATAATAATCATTCAGGTATAGTATGAAAACAGGCTTATTATTAAAACAGAGAAAACCACATTCATAGATATTTGGGGTAAGAAGGGATTGACAGAGGAAGGGAACAGAAAGGAGATCAGAGAAAAAAGGAAGAAGAAAGCCAAGGTGTTATAGCAGCTAAGAGATGAAACTGCATAAGAGGTTGAGAATGGAGCACAGTGTCAGTGCTGCCAAGAGGTCGAGTAAGAGAAGAAGTAGAGGGTCCTTTGGATTCAGCAATGGAGAAATAAAAAAAATACCCTCATATCTTCTACTTTTTTGAATTCCTGGCAGTTAAAATGGATTGTTCAGTACTTGCCACATAAATCTTTGCTGAATTAGCAAACGCTTCACCTCTCACTGATTACATAGTATTTCCTTTGTATGATTGTTGTAAGCCCTTGTTTCTTGCTACCTTGAGGTGCATTTAGCTGTGCACACCTGTCTGCCTCCCTGACTACACAATCTGATCATGATGATAAACTAGCTAATGATTCATCATCTTTGAATACCTCTCATAGTTCCAGCTAAGTTCATTGTCAATGTTGTCATCCAAACTGAGCTCAATTGACTACCCTACACTTAGTTAAGCACATAACATGTATGACATGATCTTGGTCCTTAAAGACAATGATTTTTTTATAGTACCTTTTTTTAACCCTACCAGGAACCAAACTCAGGGTCTTACCCATGTTTGGTAAGTACTGTGCCACTGAGCTATATCTCCAACCCTTTAATAGTATGTGTAACCAGTCTGGAAAATCCTGGAATTTTCTAGCCTTTTGGGGGAGGGGCAGAGATCAGATCCAGGGCTTTATACATGCTATTAGACAGGGCCTCACTAAGTTGCCCAAGCTGGCCTTGAACTTGTGATCCTCCTGCCTGGGCCTCCCAAGTCTCTGGGATCACAGGCATGCACCACCACACTCAGCTTTTTTAGAGTCATCTTTAACTTGTTCAAGTATTTTCACATGCTTTACATTTTCTAAATTCTGTAAATCATTATTAGATTGCTTCAATTTTCAATATATATGAAAGAATACTCTATAAGCCAAGTTTCTGATTCAAGTGAAACTCTTGGAGCTCAGAGTCCTCAAGTAGCAACTCATTAATGAAGCTGAGTTAACTACTCACACATCTTTCTCTTTCCAGAGAGCAGTCTAGAGATTCATTAAACCAGGTCAAACTCGAAAGTGACATTGAACTTTGAGTTTTATAAGGAATGAAACCAAAGGAATCAGTCATATTCTTAAATTCTAAGTGATGATCATTTGAATATGGCAGATTTAAAGAGGGTAGGGGCAACAAAACAAAAGAGAGATGAATTTATTGTATTGTAGATTGAAAGCCTTCCAAAAACCTTTTGTAGCTGGAGAAAATAAGATTCACTTTTGTTTAATTACTATGCTTGATTAACTCCACTCTAAACTATTTTAGACTTCCTCTTAAACATATTTCACAATTCTGCTGCAATAGAATCTGAAACTTTGGTCGCTTCCTCCCTAGCCTGGCTTCACCCTTCTTCACATTTTAAACAACAGGCACAGAGATAACCAACTCATTCCTACATAGCATAATAGAATTGGGACTAACCTACAAAACTCCACCTCTTTAAGAAAACAAATTCTGGGCTTGGGGATGCCACTCAGTGGTACAGCACTTGCCTAAGGTGTGCAAGGCCCTGGGTTCAATCCCCAGCACCACAAGAAAAAGAAAGAAAAGTGAAAAGAAAAGAGAAAAACAGAAGAGAAAATCCTGAAGCAACTGTCAAAATGTTAATTTCTGATGAAACAGGATAGTGGGTATCCAGGTGACTGATACTTTATGCTATTCCTTTCTCTAAGTGTGAACTATACCTTTCAAATAAAAGAAAAAATTCCATATGGCCAAAGTTATTGGAAAACTGAATAACTGAATGAGTTTCTTTTACTGACTCTCAGTTTTTTAAGTTCTCTGCTTGCTCCATGAGTGCTTAGAGATCAGATATTTCTTCAGATTTCAGAGGAAGAAGCACATGAATGTAGTTCAGAAAAAGCAAGTGATTCTGGAGTAAGGGCAACACGCTGAAATCAGACTTAGAATATCTGGATTTCAGAGGAGGGGAAGAGGCCTCCAGTACTGAATGGTGTAAAATACATTCAGTTAGTACTTGCTTGATTAATTGGTTTAACAGGGATGAAATCTTGGCTCCTTGAGAAAATATCACTTTCTATTCACTACTAACCATGGCAGTGATGGTCCAAACTTGGGAGAACTTTGTGTCAACTCTTAGTAGTGGTGACAGTTTAACGTGGAACTACTTCAACTCAGAAGGATCCTTGCATTTGTAAAGCTGCTGACCCAGGGTTATGGATATTGTTGAGAGCAAAGTTAATGAATTCAAAGACTAGGAAGAACCACAGGACTCCAGGGCAAGAAAAAGCCAGTGCCTCAAGGAAATTCATTTCCTCTTTTTTTGCAGGAGGAGAGGGGGTTAAAGCCAGGGGTGTTTAACCACTGAGCCACAACCCCAGCCAATTTATTTTCTATTTTGAAATGGTCTTGCTAAGTTGCTGAGACTGGCTTTGAACTTACAGTCCTCCTGCCTCAGCCTCCTGAGCCACTGAGATTACAGGAATGTGCCACTGCACCCAGCTAAGGAAATTGATTTCCAAGCTACTCTCTCATTTGGTCAGCATTCTGTTACCGCAAAGGTGACTAAATGGCACTAACTTAGTTGGTGGAAGAGTCCACCAAACAATAAAGGGAACACATGGTGTTTCCAGGGCAGCTGTGCTCTGGCTGGAACATGAGGTATCCCCAAAAGGCTTATGTGCCAGGCAATGGTGGAAAGCTCAGAGGGGAAATGATTAGATGATGAGAGCTGTAACTTCATCAGTGGATTAATACATTTGATGGATTAATTGTTTGAATAGGTTACTGGGCAATAACTGTGGGCAGGTGAGGCACAGCTGGAGGAAGTTGGTCACTGGGAATAAGCCCTTGGAGACTATAATTTGCTGTGGCTTATCTCTCACCCCACCCTCCACCCCCACCCCCCCACCCCCGCCCCGGGATTGCTATAAGCTGAACAGCTTTTCTCCAACACACCTTCCACCATGATGTTCTGTCTCATCTCAGTCTCAGACCACCAAAGTAAGTTGACCACGGATTGACCCTCTG
>JAJEJO010004439.1:162940-183755 GCA_020662805.1 Glaucomys volans
TCTCTCCCACAAACACACACACACATGCACATACCTGATATTGCTGCCCACGGGAAACCCATGTTTAAAGTCTGCAAAGCATAAGTTTAAGCAGTGAGTAGACTAGTAATAAAGAAAGAAAAACTTCAACTCTAAGGAGGACATTGCCTGAATAAAGCAAACTGAACTCTTGAGGATGCTCATTTTCTCCAGGTTCTTTAGGATTCCTTGGTGGTGTTGATTCACAGCCCAGCTGCAATAACTGACTGACCTTCCTTTAGAACTACAGCAGCCACCCACATACTCTGGGTTTTCCTTTCCAAGTGCCGGTTGTTCCACTTGTCCCCGGCTGCCTCCTCCCTCTTTCTCTCCAACATCATCTCCCACCGTCCATGAAATGCTTCCTCAAACAGGAAAATCCAGACTTGTAATGGACCTCTTCTTCCTCACATGCATATTAGCTCAAGTTTCCTTGAGAAACCACTCATGTCCACTCTGCTTGCCCAAAACCTCCCCCAGTTCTTCACATCTCTCTTGCACACATGGCCTCTGGAAATCTTCCCTAAACTTTTTAGCTCCTCGGCTTCCTGAAGATTCCTATGGCACTGACCACACTGACCATCTGTCTGCTCACTGGTAGTTCCCACATGTATTCTCTGTAGGGTTGGTTACCCATCTTCCCTAACCAGAATAAAATCTTCCTTCAAGCCAAAGTCCTGGCCTATGCCACTCTGGAACAGAACAGTAGACCACGGCAGGGCTCCAAGCACCCTGGATATCTATCACCTACCTGTTGACTATACTGTTTTGAGGACAGAATGAATAGCAGAGAAGGGGGTCTGACAATTCAAGGAAATGAGAGAGAGTGGGAAGACCAGTCGCTGGTGTGACTCTGGACCACACAAGGGCATTAAATGTGAATTTCCCCTTAGCTTTGTCTCAGTCAAGGGTTTTAACGAGGTGAGGGAGGATTCCAGTGAGGCTATAGGTGATATATTCACTGAAGCTTCTTGAGGCAAGTGTAAATCAAGCTGGATGTGGGGTCTCGTGCCTGTAATCTCCACAACTTGGGAGTCTGAGACAGGAGGATCACAAGCTCGAGGCCAGCCTTGGCAACTTAGTGAGACCCCTGTCTCAAAATAAAATTTTTAAAAAGAGCTGGGGATATAGCTCAGTGATAGAGTGCTTCTGGTTTATATTCCCAGTACTGTTGGAAGCAGGGGAGTAAATCATTCTGCAGAGAAAGGGGCATAGTCAGAGTTTGTGTGTATACATGTGCATACATGTGAGTGTGACTTGTTTGCAAGAGTGGTTCCTCCATGGTTATTTATTTCATCTTCCCTCTCAGAACAGTTAATAGTCCTGGTTAGACTCAGGATTGCACCCAAGTCAAGGCACTAAGACTGGGAAAGTTCTCAGGGAATCTTGGAAGACTGGAGCTTGAAAGGATTTATAGAGCAAGAATCCCAAGTCACCATTGCCCAAATGGAGGAGTAGTTCCTGGAGATGGGGCAGAGTGTGGACCATGAGGTGGCTGAGCAAGAACTGCAGTTCTGGCCCTGCTCCCAGTCTACCTGGGGGTGGGGCACAAATGCCCCGAGCTTTCTTTGTTACCTATAAAATACTAGCAATGAAAGAAAGTCAGAGTGAGGATACTCATCCTCTCATTAACTTTCCTTCCTGGGCCTGGCAGCACACGCTGTCTTTCCAAATCTTGCTCCTGGGCCTGGAAACAGAATTCCTCCTTAGAAGTTTCACACGAAGGAGCCAGAGGGGAGTGGAGAAGGTTTAAATGAGTTCAAGGTATGAACAGGTAGGGGAAAGGGCTCTACAGGAGGAGAGGAGCACACAAGGTAAGTCAAAGAGAAGCCAAGGTCAGCCATGGTCCTATGACTACAGAGGCCCCTGGCCAAATTGAGCAATGCATTTTATCCTCTCAGCAGGGGAGGAAAGCCAGAAGAGGCAGGTTCTGGAAGCTGCCTCTGAAAACCCCAGCTTGCTTTGGGTAACATTGCCTGGAGATGTCAGGTGAGCAGACAGCATAGAAGCAGAACTAGTGTGGTGGGACGAGACCCAGAGACACACCACTGGGTCCCCTAGAAAACTGCAGTTTTCTGAAGGAGGTGTCAAAAATGCAGCTGGGAGCCCAAAGCTGGGCCGAACCTCAGAATAATCAGCTCCCTAGGGATTTCTTGTCAATCTTTGGTCTGAACCTGCCCAGCACCAAGGTATCTTGTGCTTCCTGCCAGCCTAATCCTCCTGAAATATGCTTTCATTTCACCCCTCCCAGGACCACACCTTGGCTCCACACTACTTCCTACTTCAAGTCTAAACTTCACTGCCCCTTTCTTTGCACCCACACTCCAGCCCTGCCTCACTCCCCCTCCTCCACCCAACACCCTGCTTTACACACAACTGCCATCTCACTATCCCCTGCACTCTCCATGCTCATTCCTAACTCTGTTGTCTTTTCTCTTTCTATTCAGAAAATTATGCTTCTTCCTCTAAAAATAAGCTGCTTTTCCAACAAGGTGTGGCTCACTTCTTCCACAAATCCTTCTCCTTTATCAGTCCATCTTGACCACTTCCATCTAAAAATGTCATTTTAACAATCCAAGACGTATTCTCACACGACTTCTAACACTAATGCTAATGCTAGCACTAATGCAGATGGTAAAACTTACAGGGTGCTCACCACAGGCTAGACTAAAGTCTTTGGTCATTTTGTGTGCTGACTCATTTACTCCTCCAAAAATCCTACGAGGCAGGTACTATGATCCATTTTATATATTTGAAAATAAGAAAGGGGATATAGCATGGCCCTGGTAAATGTTCTCACATTTGGTGATAATATATAAGTGGCTAAGAGTGATATATAAGTGACTCTCAATGTTATCTGATGAAAGGAGAAAGCTGTTCCCTTTTTCAGTGGTAAGGCCATTCATGACCCTGACAGCTCCCCCAAAATAAAGCATTCCTGAATGGAGTCCGCCTCCAGAACAAGCAGTATTCAGGTTGAACAGGAAGCAGGGAGTATGGGAAGAGTTACGTTTATCGCAATTAATATCTTGTACCTTGTCAAATACCTGACACACTGCGCCTGTGTATTACTCTTGTCAAAGGCATGTGTAAACGCTCAGTTAATATTTAATGACCTCCCCTGGAGAAGAACTCATGGTTCACGATGAAGATTGATGTTGGGCTTTTTATGATGAATAATTTCAAACACACACACAAAAGTAGAAGAGTTTAATAAGCCCCAGTGTACCCGTCGCCCAGAGTCAACCATAATCAGCTCTTAGCCAGGCTCATTTCGTCTATATCCCACTTCCCACTCCCCAACCCCAAATTATTTTGAAGCAAATCCAAGACACTGTGTCATTTCATGTTGAGGATATTTCAGAGAAAAAGGAAAGGGAGAGGGGAACATACATTTTACATAAATTTTACTTTTCCCTAAAGGAGAGATGGAGCCAAGAAAAGAACAGACACCCAGTCCCTAGGAGGGGCAGAAAATAACACTCTCCCATTTTAATTGCTTCTCCACTGTATATTTACCCCATCGATTCTGGATCATAGTTCTATAATTTATAGCTTTAATGTTCTTACTTGAGTTTGCCTTGCCAACTCCACATACATTGGAAACACCTGGCAAGCCAGATCCACGTCTTCCTCTTTCTGAATTTAATGTTGTTATGTTCTGTTGCTCCATAGGACATCTGGCTTGCCCTCCTCCCTTTCTTCTTCATGTTCTGCCTTTCTTCCTAACCAGTCTCCAAGCTTCACAATAATGCCCTAACTTCTTTTTATTAATCCCATAAACATTCACTAGATACAGCTCCTGGTATACAGTACACAAGCTGGAACATATAACAGACCAGTGGGGACTGACAGGTGGCAGGAAGGCATCTCCCATGAGGTGATGGTGCAGCTGAGTGTTGTAGAGAAAGATTGAATTAGCCGATGAGGGAGGAGGAGGAAGCAGATTTGAGGCAGAGGAAGTGGCCCTGGCAAAGATCTGTGGAAGACATTTGGGCCTATTTGGGAAACTGAAAAATGTACCACAGTGCTGGACCCATACATTTGAATTAGGTAGATGGGGCCAATAACAAGAGCTGAAAATGCACTGCGTCCAGACCTTGGAGGACAATAGCAATCAGAGGAGGGAACAGCTGGAGAAAGGCTCGTGGGAGAGAGAGGGAGTCCTGATGCCATAAGAGACACAGCTATGATGAACTCCCCAAATGCCCGAATTCACCAAAGCACTTTTCAACCTTGACGTCGTATCCTATGAAAATAAATAACGTTCTCCCAAGACTGTCCTGTGTCTTTGATAATTAACCAAAGACTGGTGCCTCCCCCAAAGATTTTTGCTTGATCTAGAATCTACATGACTGCGAGAAATATTATCCACAGCATGCACATTTGTTAAGTTTGCAAACATTTGTTTTCCCAGAAAAATGTTTTCAAATCGGAAACTAGACCAGACTTTATGATTTTTATATATTTGTTTTGCTCTATATGACAAAACAAATGCAAAACTATTACGAGATGGGGAGTGGTGACACAAATAATTCTTTTTTGTTACGGTGGCTGTTTTTTGTTAGTTTGATTGTACCTGCTGTGCACCTGTGGAAATATATTGGGCCATGTTCATTTTGTGGCACCAGGGCTGTTTGATCGTGTAGCCCTGATGTGTGAACAAAATCTGTAGAACTCAAAAGGAAATGCAGAGAAATGCAGAGTTGCCAATTGGCAGCTGAATTGGGGTTGTGTAGGTAATCCATGCCACTGGTCTAATCTGGCTGTGATCAGAGCCTCCACTTGGTTCACAGTTGAACATTGTACACTTTGCTCTTGAATTGTCACACTCTACTGCTTTCAGAGCTCCAGGGCGAGAGGGGTCATGCTTTTAGTTCCAGGGGTCGTGAATTTGAATTGCCATAAAGAATGCACTAGAGAGCTCAGGAGTGAGAAATGTGATTAAATGACCTCTAATGGACCTTCCATTACATAATACTCTCATCTTTGGGTCACATATACCTGGAGCTATTAAATGCATAAAAATATTTGTTTCTAAACTACAAATTAATCAAACTTTAATTGATGACAGAATGGATGGTGGTAGAAGGCATTTGACCATGTTGGATCTAGTTTCAGGCTTTACAAGATTTAGATTTTCATTCTTGTAGATTGACAAGATTCAGATTCAGGGTCCATCGAGAATGTTGTTCCAGGACAGGACAAAGCCAATTCTTCTGAAACCAGATGCAACTGCATTTCCACTCCTTTGTTCCCCGATTTGAGTCAGGGAATTATTCACTTGTTTTCCTTATTTGGGGCCCATGGTTTTCCAGGCTCTGATAATATTGTGTTTGCTGTTTGCTCGTCTCTCACCCTTATCTTGAAGCTTGACTCTGGGGATACATCTGGTCTTAGAGAAGAAGAGCTATTTAGGGGTGTGGTTAAAACCTAGAGTGAATCCTATCTTTAATCTCCTCCTAGATGGTCTCTAGTGGGCTTTTTACCCCTTTCCCAGCCTTTTAGGAAGTAGTCGTCCAATACATGCTACTAGCCTTCTCTATCCCATATCCTGCTCTCTAGTCCTTGGTTGACCTCCCACCCTACTCCGATGTGGAGCCACCTCTAGATTTTAAACTGTGAGAACCTGGAAATGGTCCTTACAACCTATAAGTGCTAGATCACTGAGGTTCATAGCCCCTAGAACTTGCCAGTACATATCCTCCAGTTAGGTTCCCATCTGGACCTTCAGAATCTGTTGACTCCACTGCTGGGCTCACAATCCTACAATTCATCAGCCCTTCAAGGCCTGAAACTCACTCACATGCCTGGACTTAGTTTATGCCCAAAGAGAAAGTGAAGAAGAAATGTGTACCTCTGCTGAGCCCTGACTCAGTTACCAGCACCACACTATCACATTCTAATTGCTCTTCTCTGATATCAATTTTCTTTCTTGTATGTCTACACTTTGGTTTCTGACCCAGGTCTTGACCTGACTGTGGTAACAGTGTCTGTCTCATGACTCCTGCTTCCTTGAAACTCTCAGAGCCTTCTTGGCCTCTGGGATATCACCTTACCCTGATATCTGGCTTGAACATACTCAGACCTCCCTAGCCTTAACTTTCTAGTCACCATGGACCCAGAACCTCTGAATCCAAATTCAGTGTTCTCCCCAGGATGCTACAATGTTATTTGTCCCCTAGATTCTGCTCAGAAGAAAGTAATTGTTCTATGAGACAATTATTCTATTCTCATTCGTAGAATAGAAATAGTGAGAGTTCCTATACTGCAAGATTCAGATAAGATGGAACAGTGAATAATCTCACAAGTGTTGAACACTGTAAATGGGAGTGTTCTGTGAGAGCTCACATCCTCTGAAGATGTGATACATGCAAAGCAGTCACATGACTGGACCTCCTGTCTCATGCTGGTTAACAAAAAGCCGGGAGAATGGTAGGAAATTAATACAAAAGGTATGAAATCCTTGCTTTTATGAAAATGTCTACAATGTAGCTACATTTTCCTCTTAGTTTTTCTTCCCCTTTTCATCATTCCCAATTTAAACGGATGGAACTGCACTTCAACTGTCAACCCTTTGTTTTCCACACAATTTTCTTTGAAATCAATAAGGAGGAAAGCTTACACTAAGAAATATTGCCATCTTTATCCTTGATTCATACTTAGGTTTTGGACCTTCTAATATGCTACTCATATTACTATCCTTCCACTTGGCTACATTTGATTATGATATCCATATTTCCCATAGTTTCTTCTTATGTTCATATTGCTCCTAGTTTCTCTTACTAAGTTGTGAACTTGTGGATGTCAGGAGCTTTCATTTATTCATTTATTCAGCATATAGTGACTGATCATTTGTCATGTTCTAAGCATGCTTCTAGACATCAAGGACAAAGCAATGAACAGACAACTGCTGTCTTCTCATTGGTAGTTATGAATTGGTAGTTGTTCCAGTGTTTCATGTATTTATGAAAGGAGTGATCAATAATGAGCAACAATTGTCACAGAACTCTTGGAAATGTACTTTCTTATCTCTTCTTCCATCCCCCATAAGATTTCCTATTTGCCATTTTGGTGTGGATAAAGCAGAAGTTGATTGATCATGAGACACTGGTAGAGAAGCATCTCCTTTGGAAAGACAAAGGAGTACCAGAAGACCCTTAAGACATCTGTAACTTTTTTTTTTTTTTCAAGATGATGTAATGAGAGATTCCTGTGCAAAGAAATATAAAAAGATGTTCGGGACAGAAAATAGCTGCTAAGTTCCACCTCTCTAAGTTCTCTACCATTTGAACATCTTTGGGAGGGGTGGGGGACCCTGGATTGAACTCAGGGGCACTCAACCACTGAGCCACATCCACAGCCCTATTTTTTCTTCTACTTTGAGACAGGATGTCACTGAACTGCTTAGTGCTCCCCATTGCTGAGGCTGACTTTGAACTTCTTGATCCTCCTGCCTCAGCCTCCAGAGCTGCTGGGATTATAGGCGTGTGCTACAGCACCTGGCCCATTTGAACTTTTTATTATTTTTGCATAAGCTTGAGAGAAATCCCAACAAAAAGATCCCAAAACATTAGAAGAAGTTGGGGAGAGAAGCAGGAAGTCACCACTCCTAGACAGCAGACGAGAGGCTAATTCCCTTGACAGATTTCCTTGCAATGCTCCTCACAAAGCTGTTGGTAGCTTTTCAAGTCTGATTTATAAAATTCTTACCTTGGCCTTTAAGGGTGCACATTTCCTGGATACTATGGAAATATTCTAAAAAATTTTCACTTAGAATTTGTAAAAATTCAATAATACATATGAAGGGTAGATACATCAAAATACTCAAAAGTGCATATCATGACAAAAACATTTCCTTTCTCCTATCTCCTGACTAGCCCATTCTCCCTCAAAGTATCTTTTTAATACATGTTGCAATATATTCTATAAACATATTTGAAATCCAGGACTCCAGCATGCAAATGTGTTTCATATATAGCTATTTAAAGTCAAATAAGGTAAAAAAAGACTTTCAAAAACTTAACCCTTGGTCAAATGAGTAGATCTTATTTTTGACTTACAAGTAAAGGCAAAAGGAGAGCTTGGCATTGTGAAAGAGTGCTTACAGGGATTCAGGTGACCAGGCTCCACCATTAACTTGCGGATATGGACATGCTACCTCCCAGAAAACCACAGGGCTCTCTAGATGGCATCCAAGGTTCCTTCCAAAAATAAGGACCATGTGTTTGCTAGACAACTGATCATGTTTCTTTTCTCAAGTCGAAGTCCAACATAGGTACATGTTGCATCTGCAATATTACACAATAAGACTGATGTTGCCAATGGCCTAGGTGCTACAAAAATCACTATGAGATCGTGCAGCTTCATGATTCATTTTTTACTGCAGGTCTTTGAAAACAGACAAAGTATTAAAAATATGTTGTAACCTAAGCCAGAATAACATCACTTCTTTGATATTCTTGACTAATCATACCTGATATATTATGATCAAAGCAATGAAGAATTATTTGCAGGTGGGTTCATCTCTGCAATTGCATCTTAAGGTGTCACTCCATCGGTGCTTGATGGTGTATCAATTCTTTGCACAACAGTACAGTTTGGAAGTGTTCCCCCAACAACCCAGTATTAAAGGCTTGGTGACCAGCCTGTGGCACTGTTAAGATGTGGGGCATAGTGGAAGGAAGTTAGGTCACAGGGGCATGTCCTTGAAGGGGATATCGGGACCACTGTACCTTCCTGTCTTTTTTTGCTTCCCAGTTGCCTTGCTATAGCAAAATCACATTTAAATAAGAGTCCCAGGTAAATTTCCTGGAAGATTTACTCAGATCTTGGATGAGGCTTAGGAAGCACTCTCTTTCCAAGCTCTTAAATAAGTGATTCTCCAACCTGACTACACATTGGGATCTCCTGAGGAACTTTAAAAAATTCTGCTGTGTCCCACCTGGAGATTCTGACCTGGTGAGTTTGGAGTATGGCTGGGCACTGGCTTTCTCAAGGTTCCACTACTGGTTCCAATGTGCAGCTAGGACTCAGAACCGCCATCTGTAGATTTTGACCATTGCTTGGTTCTGCAAATCTCCTTGGATCATCAGAATGTTTTCTTTCCTTGGGTGGAATTGGTATAGTCTCGTCCTGGATTAGTGCTACTCTTTTTTTGTGAAACAGAGGCATCATCTGGGGGTGCCCAGCATGATCCAAAGAGTTGTAGCACATCTTTACTGAGGAGCTCCTTAGTGAGGCAGCCTTTGGGTTCCATCCCCCAAAACAACTGAAATCATCTGCATTTTAACAAGACCTCCCCACTCGGTATTTCATTTGCACATTAAAGTTAAAGGAGAACATCAAAGTACCCTCCAGTTGTGCATTTCTCAAGTTTCCAGGTGTTGCCAACATTGCCAAGTCCTAGGTCCACAGTGATAAGAATCTAAAATTTCCAAACATTGTTTTCTAAATGTGGCCAAAATAAGTGTGCAGGAGCCTCCTTCTGGATTTCACCACAAACCTCCTTAATTGGATTCTGCTAATCTGCCTTTTTAACAAACTGCTCATTCCCTGCTGATTTTTATTTAAATGAAAGTTTGAGAACCAATGACTCCTGTCCAACTTTTTCCCAGAGAGGGATCATTCTCTGAAAAGCAGCCTGATCTAATTGCATTTAGCCTAACTCAGCTTAGAGAAAACCATGTTACCCTCTGAAGAAAAATAAATTGTCTCTTTCTTAGTCCTTCAAATTACTGAAGCTGGTCTTTCTTCTGCCTAGGGAATCTTCATCCTCTGACTTAGATTTCCCAAGAGTTGCTCCTGATTCTGTTTCTTACCTTCTGGTTATCCCCTCCCCTCCATTCCCACACTGGAAACCTTCTAGTTTTACCATACTTTTCAAAATAAGGGAGCCCAAACCAGGGAACCCCAAAGTACAAATGACTCATTCGTCACCTCTGATCAAAATGGTGTATTTTAATAGTGCAGCTCGAGTTCACATTCATTTCTAGAAAGCCTATGCACCATGTTAGCTCAAAAATAAGCTTTTGTTAACCACAACTCCTATGTCTCTTTACGCTGGGCCATCAGCAAATATCATCCCATTCCTACACTTTCACATGTATTTGTTACACTTCGATGTGGGGCTTCACTTGTAACCCAGATCAGCTTCATCACTGGGATCTCCACCCTGTTTCAACTGACAGAGATTTCTATTTGCTATTCCTGAATACAATAAACAGTATTGAATTCAGACATCCAGAAAACCCAGATTCAAGTTTGATCTCTATAACTTTGCTATGAGGCCTTAAGCAAGTTCCTTAGCTTTATAAGGCAATTTTCCATTTTGGAAAATAGGTGCAATAATAGTACCTACTTTATAGGGTAGGTGTGAGTATTCAATGATACTATAAAAACACTTTGTAAAGTTTAAAAATGTAAATGTGGGTTATTTAAAAGCATTCCCAAGCTACAAATGACCTATAAACAACTGTAATGCTGATTCATTCATTCATTATATTTTCCACTCCCACATAAAGAGGCAGATGTGTCTCTTCCACTTCCATCTCTGTCCCATTCTAGTTTGGTCCTTGTGTGACAGAGCTCTGGTCTTTTATCAACAAAAGGAAGAGAAACACGGTGTGAGAACCAGGAAGATCAAATGTCAAGATAATTCTCTGGAAACTAACATGGAAGTGGATGAAACCAAAAAAAACCCTTAATGTTGCTGAGGAGAGTGTCAAAAGAGTACAGATGGGGTGTCCCTTTCCAGTTGCTCACTGGAAGAGGGACTTAAAATTGCTGAGATTTTGGTCATTGGAAGTCTGTAGAGCGAGGGCTCCCAAGCTCCCAGGCATGTAATAAACAAAATAATGACATACTTTTATATTACATTATATTTAGAGTTCCTAAGGAACAATGAGGTTTCCTAGAGAAGCTTTGAATTTGTGTAGACCGTCCCATGAGAGGCAAATTTTTTCAATGGGAATGAGTAAGGACACACTCCCAGGCCTAGTCATTATAGGCACCTCTCTGCTTTACCTCAACGTAGTTCCTAAAATAGGGACAATCTTAAAAATAGGAGCCTACTAGGAAAAGCTTGGTAAATTTCCCCAGAGTCGTTTTTTATATGCCTCCAAGTACCATTTCAGACAGCTTTGCTAATTTGCATGATTTACAGATTAGAGAGCCTGAGGAAGGTAGAAGACACACACTGTTTCAAGAGACCAATCATAGGGTTTAAACCTGAGCACAGGTACAAGGCAGGGCAGTTAAGGATGAAATACACTCAAACTACTCAAGTAACAAACACCTAATATTTATTAATAAATTAGTACACTTGAAGGCATTTTTCTGATATCGGTCCGTCACCACTACCCACAAACCCCCACACACAAAGGGAGTCCACACCACCTTTGCATTAGAATCTGGCAACTGAGCATTAGACGGTAGATTTATAAATGGGAGCATAGTTGCAAATATATCAGACAAGAGTTCTTACAGCTGCAGCCATTTTTAATTAAAGTGATTGAATGACAAAGGAAATCCAGCAAGACCAAGGCCTTGAGGGCAGGCTGGACCTATTGGCTATGTGTGTATAAAAACAGACATCTTTTAAAGCAAAGCTAGGCAAATTCTCTATGGAAAATGTGCCATTGGCACTCAGTTTTGACTTTCCAAAGTGCAGCAATGTGTTCCAGAACAGCTCAATCCCTAAAAGATGAAGTTCAAGTTCTTTGGTGGCCCAGTTGTCAAGCCACTGAAATGGCAAGTCCGGATGGCTTGAGGATTTTATTTCTCTAGCCCAGAGCATATTAGCATTAAGAGGGGCACAAGTAATCAAGCATTCTGCACAGTGTCCAGGTGAAAACCATAAAATCGGCAATAGTGTGGTCAAGTTTCAGCCATGAATATGAACTACACAACAAGACATATTAAAAAGATAATTCAAAGACTAATTGCATTACAGTAACTCAACAGGGTCTTAAATTTCCTTAATTCTTAAGAACATGTGTAAAGAACAAACAATAATAAAATTGTAGTAATTATTTTTTTTTTAAACGTAGGTGTGGATGTTGAAAGACTTAAAGACTGCTTATAGAATTCATGAGATGCCATTTACACTTTTTAGAAGTTAAGAGCATTGTAATCCAGTGTGTAGGAAGTCACACTGCAATTTATGGTAAGTTAAGTGAATTTAAAGTGCACAGAATAATTTTGAAAATACATAAGAAGGCAAAAACGGAGAAAATACAGAACTTAAAAAACTTTAGTGGTGGATATTTTGCAACAGTTATACCTTGAAAAGTATAAGTTATACTTATAATCTAACTTCCCAGAAGGGTAAAAAAAGAGAAAGAACTCAAACACTGGCCATATACTCTGTTAAACACACACACACACCCCAAAAAACAAAAGTCAGGAACAAAACAAAACCACCCTGCCACTAATATCCCGCATGATCTCCAGAATGCAGTGTCCCTATCTTCTACAATAGGTCAGGAAGATGGCTATAAACAGAGTCCAGCAGGGTTTGGCTGGCTTCTTGGCTCTTGACTCCAATAATCTCAAATAGCCGATCTAGTTTGTCCTCAGCTTGGGGAATCTCTTCAATCACCCGCAGCTCCTCAGGGTTCAGAATGTGCAGCATGTCATCAAAGATAGGCTGCAAATCACAGGGGTCCAGGCGTACCTGCCGCAACACTGTGTCCTTCTTTTCTGCAGGGAAGAGAGGAAAGGGAAGGAGAAACATGAAAGGAACTATTTTAGTGGGTGGGGGCTGTCTAGAGAGGGACATCTACCTGTCCTCCCTCCAATCCCTCTCAAAGGGACCATCAGGCACTTTTTTTTTTTTTTTTTAAAGCACAAGTTTTGGTCCAGTATGGTGGTCATCTCTAATCCCAGTGACTCGGGAGGCTGAGGCAAGAGGACCCCAAGTTCAAAGCCAGTTTCAGCAACTTAGCAAGACCTTGTCTCAAAAAATAAAAAGGGCTGGGGATGTGTCTCAGTGGTTAAGTGACTTTGGGTTCACACCCCAGTATCAAAAACATAACAATACAAAACATGAGTTTGTACTTGCATTGTACATAAGATAGCAAACAAGATCTGTCTAATAGAGATCAGATAAGAACACACTAGAATGGGTTGTTGATGGGTTGTTGATTAAGGTGACACCTATCTAGACTCAAATGATTACCAAATTGTTCTGAAACTGAGGGAAAAAATGTTAAAATATTTTTTAAAATATTTTTTCCATCAATAATGTGTCTACTAAACAAAGACGTGCATTGGTCCACCTCTTCTCCAAATAATCAAAACTCTCAAACCAGCGCAGTCTGCTTATTTGACTTTCTGAGTACATTGCAATACTTCAAAATGCAGAGAAAGAAGCAGCACATAAATGAGAAATATTGTTTCTTGGGTCATACTTTACATTGGGGTGAGGAATGTTACCTCTATTAAAATTATAAAACATTCTCTTTAAAATATGTAAAACAAACTAAAATACAAAAATTTTATATAAATACTAAATATGTTAGTATAATACATGCAGAAAATATAAGCAATTTTATAAAGTATAATAAAAACTACAACCCTTTCACTAAAATTTTAATATGATTGCTTAAAAAGTAGGGAATTTCTAACAAAAATTTGCCATCAATAGAGTGTATGTAAATAATTTCCTACACTACCAGTATAGACCAAAAGTGGCATGTTGTTTACCAAAAGTATCAATCTATTTTTTAAAACATTATTTGCAAAGTAGCTTAGAGCAATTTTAGGATCAATTTATGTCACTAAAATTGTACTTCTGACTCTCAATATGCTTGAAATTAAAAAGCCTGATAAATAATTTTTAAAAAGCCCATCAGATGCTAGGCATGGTGGCACACACTTGTAATCCCAGAGGCTCGGGAGGCTGAGGCAGGAGGATTCCAAGTTCAATCAAAGTCAACCTCAACAACTTAGTGAGGTCCTAAGCAATTTAGTGAGACTCTGTTTCAAATAGAAAATAAAAAGGGCTTGGGATGTGGCTCAGTGGTTAAGTGCCCCTGGGTTCAAGCCCTGGTTAAAAAGAAAAAAAAAAAAAAAAAAAAAAGCCCATCAGACTACATTTTATCAGACTTTCCCCAAATACACATTTGACAGTCACTGCTCCACGCAGGCCTCGGTGTGTACTGGTTAGTCAATGAGATGGTTTTCCGGAGCAGAGGTCAGTCTCATCATTGAGTTTAGGGCAGGTTTTCCAGGACAGGTCATTCAAATAGCTCAGTGACAGCTGGACCATGGAACCAGCAAGGGAGGACCCGGGGGGCTTTTGAGGAGGCTCAGAGTGCGCATGGTGAGCCCACTGGTGGGCACTATACCTTTGGTAATAAAGGAGCCGGTCCTGCTCAGTGCCGAGGATCCACTGGACGTGGAGTCACAGCGGAGAAGAGGCTCGGACTCATCCACGAAGAAGCCCTTGTTCTTGTCCAGCGGGGAGGGCTCCACAGTCAGGAGAGTGGAATTCTCAAGTTTCACGTTAGGACTGGGGATGGGGCTTGGGCTGAGTGGGCTGGGGCTTGTCGGAAGGGCCAGTTTGTCAGTTTCCAGCTGTAGGAGGAAGAAAACATTTTTTAAAATTTAAAGACATTAAAAATGATACAGAAAAAAAAATAGTCAAACTAAAACCCCTCCTTAGTCACTCTTTTGTTCCATTTAATATTGTTAAATGCTTGCCAAGAGCGGTAGTGCTGGCAGGTAATCTTGGCTACTCAGGCTGAGGCAGGAGGACCAGGAGATGGAGGCCAGCCTGGGCAATTGAGCAAGACCCTGTCTCACAATGAAAAGTGCTGGGGATGTAGCTCAGTGGTAGAGTGCCCCTGGGTTAATGCCCAGTACCACAAAATAAATAAATTAATTCAATAAAGAGGAAGTTAGAACATGGATACAAAGAGGGAGGACCCTATGAATACACAGCGAGAAGGCATCATCTTTAAGCATAGGAGAGAGGCGTCAGGAGACACCACCTTGCTGACATCTTGATCTCAGATTGCAAGGCTCCAGAATAGTGGTAAGACAACTAGTGGGAAGACAGGCTTTGGTGCAACCTTGGCAGACTAATGAGCCCTGGGGGAGTGAAATGTCTTCCTGAGTAAGGCCAACAGGGAAGGGGGCAGAACTAGATGCAATGGAGACTCAAGCTTACATTCTGGAGTGGAGGTCAGAGAGACAACAGCAAGCAAACAAGCAAACAAGATGGGTTCAGACCAGGACGGTGAGCTTCACAACACTACCGCAGGAGTGTGAAGAGTGGATTTTAGGGAGGCAAGAATGGTTAGGTGAAGTGTGAGAGCAGTTTAACCCAGGAAGATTCAATGGAGCCAGTATAAAGCACGAGGTTGTTATGGTTTGGAAATGAGGTGTCCCCCAGAAGCATCTGTGTCAATGTAGGAAGATTTGGAGGCAAAATAACTGAATTCTAACAGCTGTAACTGAATCAGTCCATCCTAGTTTGAACAGACTAACAAGGTAGTAACTGTGAACCGGTGAGTTGTGGCTGTAGAAGGTAGGTCACTGGTGGTATTTCCTGGAAGGGTGCATCTTCCCTATGCCCACCTCTGCCCCGCTTCCTGGGTACTTTGAGGTGAGCTGCTTTCCTCTGCCTGCCCTTTCCCCAGGATGCGCTATTTCATCTCAGGCCCAAAGCAATGGATTTGGCCACCTGTGGAATGAGACCTCCAAACAGTAAGCCCCAAATAAACAGTCTCTCCTTTAATTTATTCTTGTCAGGTATTCAGGTCACAGTGACACAAAACTAAAACATACGGGATGTGACCCTGTTTTATAAGAGAAATGATGAAGAGAGTGCAGTTACAAGAGGAACGCCAGGGTTCAGCATGGCCCTGCTTGAAATCTCACTTGACCCTTTCACTTGAGAAAAGACTTTGGAACTCTGGTAGGCACTTATGGCACCTGCTACTTCATTGACTTGATCCTTTTTTATTGGCTCTTCCAGCCCAGATGAAGGTCTGAGAACCAGATGGCCAGATCACAGGGCAGAGTTCAGGGAGTGGTGTGCACACTCCCTGGAGCTGTTAGTCACCCCTCCTTAGAACTCCATCGCTTCCCTCATACACTTAAAGTGCAATGTTCTCAAACTCTCAACCAAAACACGGACTCTCATTTCAAAGCATTACACCAAAGAGTTATATAAGGCAGAAAGCAAACACAACTGCCTCTTTTACAACTTTTAAGGCCTGCAAAATTCTTGCAACAGACTGCAGCACTATTCCTCTGAACCACCACCTGTGCCCTGCCTCTCCTTCCAGTGCACATTTCAGATGCGGGTAACACCTATTCCCAGAGGTCTCCCTTGATCCTCAGACAAGTTTTATGTATATGCTTTAAATTTTTTAATTCAATAGACCCTGGCATGTGCCCCTCCCCCCTGAACATACACATGGTCATTCATGCCAAGATACTTTTTTATGCCTTCAATTAGACAAAGAGTACTTGTCTACATTCTGGTTCTCAGGGACATTAGATTGGAAGACACAGCCCATCAATATGGTGCACTGTTCTTGTTTAAAAAGAAATTCCCACCCACAAATCACATGCAAACAGACTAAGAAGTCCACCCACCTATTTCCCGAACTCATTTCAAAATTTTACATCTTTAATTTTCCCCTCAGTTTCGCAAAAAGGTCCTATCGGTAGAAATTAAGCACATGATTTCCAACATAATTTGGAAAGGCAGAACACTGAACTGATGCTCTCTTGTAATTAACAGTCAGGTAAATATGAAAATTCCCTTGGAGTGGTATTAGCATTTCCACAATGGAGCTAGCATGCATGGCTAAAGCCAGAGACAGCATGATAATTATCTTTCTAGAAATCCACTCAGCTACTAAGTGTATCTGTCTCTCGCTTTTTGCAACAGTAGCTGCTTGGGTACCAAATCTGTCTTAGTTGTATTTCTCCATAAGAAACAATGCTTATAGAAACTTACTTCTTTCCTCCTTTTAGCAAATCCATCAAAGTTGGTCTGTAACACTGTGACTGTAGTTGTACTGTGTTACCTGTGATCTCTCTAATCAAAAACAGTCACCAGGGTTTGTGGGATAACTTGTTTTATTAATTCCAAAAGTTCATCATTTAGTATTCAGAGTTTATAGAAAATGAAGACCATTATGATAAGATTGGGATACTAAAAGGGAAGCCAAATATCTAAGCAAGAACGCCAGATTTCCATAGAAGAGGGTCTTATTTCCTTTAAAGTATTTTGAACACAAACTTACCAAAAAAGTCACAAAGCACAGTAATTTAATTTATTCCTTTAGCTTCTTCAAGATTTCCAAATTCTCTAAGGGGGCATATTAATCTTACGATTAGAAAAATAATACATGTTATTTTTACAAGCTGTCACTGCTGATAAGTATATTTTCCTTCTACTAACTTAGGAATGTTTTGGCTGCAGCAACTCTTATTTATATTGGTGGCCATGAAACAGGATAGCTGGAGGATCATCTCCAAGACTGAGCTCCTCTGTTTTTGTTAAGTGTTCATGGATACAAAACTGTTCATACAACCCTCAACTTACTGCTTAGGCAGATATTAAGACTTAGAAGAATGGCCTCTGGGAAAACTTGGTTTGTATTGAACCCAGGGCACTTAACCACTTAGCTACATCCCCAGGCCTTTGTTATATTTTATTTAGAGACAAAGGCTTGTCAAGTTGCTCAGCACCTTGCTAAGTTGCTGGGGCTGGCTTTGAACCCTACCTCAGTCTCCCAAGGGATTATAGGAATGCCCCTTTGGAGAAACTTGAACACCACAATTCTTTTTGCTTTGAAGTTATGGAATAATCATGCTAACTTGAGAAATGAGGTAAGACAGACCAAATGGGAATGGAGCAGGGATAAAACAGGAAGAGTGCTTTTTGGAGCCCAAACTGGAAGAGTTCCACTGCATGCACTTGAGAAGTATGCCATCTCTTTTGATCAAATGAGTCCCAAATGTCATCCTCATTAGTTTCCATGCAGGTACACTTAGTCCTTCCAGATATTTATTAATCCAAACCTGATAAGGGAAGGGAAACGTATGGTTGACCTCACTCAACAGGTAAGTCACACCTATAGCTGGTTTGCTGACTTCCTTTCCTTTCTGAGTGCCAAGACAGTGAGTACAAGGAACCGTCCCAGTGGATTAGGTAAACAGAGATTGCTTGGAATTTGGGGATCTGATCATTCTGGGCTTCTGAGGCTTACAACAACGCTCATGAGAACAATGGTTTCATTTGTATTTGGGCTGTACTGAGATGAGCCAAAGCTGCCATCTTCTCCTTTCCAGCGGTGTCCATCCCAACCTCCCCAGTCCAAGCAGAGTTCTAAAGCTGAAGCACCCACTCTAGGTGCTCAGCCTACTCACAATCAGAAACTGATGTTCAAAAATAATCCTCCACACTTCTAGTACCAAACTGAAGATTCACTTGCCTGTTGACTGGCCTTTCCTGAGAGGACACACTGGGAGAGGCTGCAGTTTTCCCCCAGCTCCTGGGGATGGCGGAGCCATGAATGCTAAAGGAAAATCTTTCCAAGCCTCATTCATGGAATATATGAATGCAAAAAGATTTTGAGGTGTCTGCTTTTCTTCTCCTCTATGCTCTGGCAGCACTGTGGAGTAGACTCTGCAGTCAGGAACAGACCAGAACTCCAGGCTCATGAGGCATCTTTTCAGCATGCATTGCCCATTGCCCAGAGTCAGTCCCTAAACAATCAGTCATGAAAATCCTGGGAAATCATTACAAGGGAAGAAAGGAGATGTAACACTAACTAGCTGCATGGCGTCAGAAAAACCACTTCCCTCATGAGAACTGCTTCCTCATTTCTAAACTGAGAAGGTTAGACTAGGTCATCTAGGTCCTTCCATTCCTTCCACCATGACTTCTCTATTGCTTGTCTTACTACTGCTATTTCAATATGCTAAAACCCCCACCCCAAATTCCTTTCTCCTTCCCAAGTTAGCCCCACAACTGGTTCATTCAACTAAAGCTTACCACTGGGTTATTTTCAATTACTATCCAATTACAGTGTCCCTGTGGTTGCACAATCTGTTTTCATAAAACTAATTAACAACTTTGATGCATCAGTGACCCTTGAAATGAAGTATTAATTACCCAGCCTGGATTCTCCTTATAAGTCTGCTAAAATGTTTAAACTTAACCCCTTGGCTCCTGGCACTCCTTCTTTGGATACTACCAAGTCCTCCCCCATGTCATGTAGCCAAATTTGCCTGTCCCCAGAAGAAATCTTCTTATACTCAAAAGCCACCCTTCAACTGAACACTAACACTTAGAAAGAAGGAAAAGTTGTTACATTTGTGTAAATCTGTCACTTTAATTATGGTTTTTAGAAGCCCACTTGATAAATCCAAAAAAACCTAATGGCTCTTCCATCTAAGATGACCAGCTTGTTACTCAGATCCAGTAAACAAAAAAGAACTGTAAGAAATAAGCCACTATCAACACTGTTCTAGATGATTCAGCAAAATATATGTAGAACTCTTTTGCTGCTGGGATATGAGCTCCATTTATAAATGAGGAAATGGAGGCTCAAAGTGGTTTAAGTAATTTGCCCAAGGTTACAGAGCCAGGATTCAGGACCAGCTCTGTTTAGGTTTGAAGGTACCCCTTTGCTGGGCCATGTCACTTCCACACCTGGACTCACAGCATTTAGAAGCTGACACATTCGGTAAACTGATTATAATCAATCACATGGCCACAAGGAGTTGCCCTGGCCATTTGGCCAGAGTGAAGAGTCCAGAAGCAGAGTCTGAAAGAACCCAAAACCTTAAGTTGGATTTATACTGCAGCTGGATAACCGCCCTGAGATAAATATGAAAGATTCTGTAAACATCAGACACTTCAACTGTAGCCAATAACTTTGTTTTCTATTAGCAAATATTTCAGATCCCAGCAGGCCAGTGACCGGTTAAAAAAACAAACAAATTCAATTTCCACTAAAGGTCAATCTCAAAGGAATTATAGTCACAAATATAAATTCATGACTATTTAAAGATTATGATATTATCTCAAGCTTGCTTCTCTTTCTACCCTGGCCATTCATGCAATCAAGATCAAATGAGATTGCAGACCAACTATAGGTCCATATAAGAATTTAAGTGGGCTCTGGAAAAAAAATGAAACAAACAACAACAACAACAACAACAAAAAACCAACCAGTTATCCTTCCTGCCACATAAGTATTTCTTTCCTTTTTCTTTTCTAATATTTATCTAAATCTATTCAATTCCTAAGTTCAGATACTGAAGAACACCTGTATATAATTTCTCCTTAAAACAATAAATAAAACAGGGCTGGGGATATAGTTCAGTGGCAGAATGCTTGCCTAGCATGCTCAAGGCCCTAGATTTGATTCCCAGTAGAGCAAATTAATTAATTAAAATTAAAAGACAAAACAAATTAATCACCTTCAGAAAAGAGGGATAAGGGAGTAGGTTTCCTTAAAGTCCCAGATTTTAAATTATTCTTCTCCATGAATTCTTATCAGACCCCACCCAGAGTAAGAGGTCTTGCCAAGAACAACCCAAATTTCCTTAGCATTTTCTTTCTTTCTTTCTTCTTTTCCAAACAAAAAGAAAAAACAATTTGAAGGAAATGGCAAAATACTGATTCCTAAACCTTTCAAAGAATGGTTATCAGTTATAAGAAATGGGAAGGAAAATCTTAGACATGGAAATATGGATTAGATTTATGCACACTCACATAGATAAAGCAAATATGCCAAAATGTAATTAATTTTTGACTCTA
>JAJEJO010004440.1:0-40802 GCA_020662805.1 Glaucomys volans
AACATCCTAATAAACTGCCTCTCAGCATATCTTGCCTGCAGGGAGGGAATGCAGGCAAGATATAGTGAGAAAACAAGCCTTATTAGCAAACCAAATGTATGAAACACAAAATTAACCCTCCCCCCAGTTTTATTTTTTAAACGAGTGATTATTGCAAAAGGATTTTACCATTCTCTAATGGAGTCACTGTATAATTGTATTTATTTATTAACTTAATTTTTTTACTTGCTTTGTGATGTTAGGAGTCTGGGGGCCTCATGCATGCTAGGCAAGCACTGTGCCACTGAGCTAACGTCCCCAGCCCTATACCGTTGTTTTTAAATAGTTCTGGGGTATCTAAAATACAATTGCATTTGCACCCAACTTTCTAGATCACATCTGTCATGAAAGAGGAAGTAGGGGGCTAATCTCCCAGGAGCACCTTGAACAGTATCAAATGCAGCATTTGATGGGGCTGGAACTCTGGCAGCTAGAGTTTCACATCTGCAGTAGGGAGCCGCCTCCATCCCCTGCAGTCTCATCTCTCCTTCCCTACACTACAGTCTTTGCCAGGGACGAAGGGCCTGGATATGAATTCCTTTCTCTCTACCCTGGCAGGAAAGCTGTTCTGTTTGTTTTCCAAGAAGACTTTTTTGTACTTGGGGGATTTTTTTCTTTCCTCTTATGGGAAGTTGCTTCATCATTTCCCAAAAATATACTGTACCTCTTGTTTAAACAGGGTATCCTTCAAGAGCTCTGGAGCCTGCAGCAGGGGTGGGGGTGTTGTGAAATCCTTTTGTTCAATGCTTTGATGCAAGTTGGCATGCAGGCTCTGTAGGCAGAAATCTCAGAGTTTGCCAGGACTGGATCATGAGTGGAGAGCGGGAGAAGGGACTCCCTGAGAAACAAGAGCTAAGGACTTTTTACGCATTTGGATTCTCCACATTATGAAAACATCAGCCCTTTTGGGTACAGTCTCCATCAGGTATTTGTCCAGAACCTTTAATGTGCCCAGAATGGTGAAGGTGGGTGCTCCGCCTTTTTGAGTAATGTATTGTACTCTGAAGAGGCAAGACCTGCTCACATTTAGAAGCAGTGAACATAGTGTGCTAGATTGTGTAGTCATGGATGCTTTAATTCAGAAAGGAAGGAAATTCCTATAAAAGAGGGCACTATATTCATCCTTGCATTTGGGTTGTGTTTGAGTTGATGGAAGAAGAAGGAGAGGAAAAAAGGAAGAGCTCAGAAGAGCCAGAAGACTGAGCCAAGGCCAGTGGTGGTAGCTTTGTGGAAATGGATGCTGGAGAAGTGGAAAAAGCCAAAGTGCAGAGACATATCCAGCAGAAACACTGAGATCGATAGAAGGAAACCATCAGCCTTTAGAAGATTCTGAAAAGAAAGCATCATGAGGAAAATGTGTTTCAAGGGAAGGTCAGCCTAGGAGGTGGGCAGCAGGTGGGAGCCCCAACTCTGTTCATAACTCGGAAGGCAGGCATGCAATTTGGCACTGGAAAGGTGTAGCCTGGCGGAAGGCTGCTGCGTTTGTCCTTTGTCTTGGGTGAGCCTGGTCTCACGAGGCCGTGCCAGCTTCTCCAGCAGGACCTAGCTTTCTGTAAGGCCAGAGGTTGTGATTGATTCCTCTCTGGGGATCAGCCCAACCCTTGGCTTTGCTGCTAGCTATTATACTCTCTGCTGAGGAGTCTGGGGGCTCTTCTGGTAGAAGAGGTGCTGGAGGAGTAGCATTTAGTTAACATTCACCTTATTTCCTGCCTTTAATGAAGACCAGGGCTTTCTTCCCCTTGTCTTAAAAGCTGCTGTTTTAGATTGCTGATAGACCATTCCAAAGTGTTTGTTACCATCTGGTAACAGGGTGTCTCCCTAAAACATGCTTGACTTGTAGTGGCTCAGTTCACATTGTGCAGAAGTCACAATGGAACATTTTAGTTTTCTTTCTGAGCTAGGAAGATTAAGGGTTCTTGGGAAGTGTTGAGGGAGGGAGAAAGCAGCTGACCCAGAGTTCAGAGTCCATTGCTCTGTAGCATTAGTGCCTTTGGTGGATGGTTTCCTTTGGCTTTGCAGGGAATTGACTGCAAGTACAAATGAGTTGGCCCTAGAGTAGTATGGGAGGCACCTTGATTCTGTTTTCCACAGGCCACGTTGATTCTGGTTGGGGAAGGCACTGTTCTGCTACTGATGTTACTCCACTGCATGGTCTGGCTGGAGGCATCTGCCAAGAGTTTTCAGGGCCCTGATTGCAGGTCTGACAGCTCTTTTCCATCAACAGGGCATAGGGGCTAGGGAAATAGGGATGAGCTGTCACCCTGAGTAACAGGCTCGTGCAGGTGCTGACTAGCTTGACTTCCCTCAGTGCAGTGCTGCAAACTTCTGGCTCTGGACACAGGCCTGGCCTCTGTAAAACACAGGTGTTGTGTACTGAGTGCCAGAGATCCTTGGTCTTGGACATGTTCCTCATTTGCATGTGGGCCTACCTAAGAATATATTTCCCCTAGGTCACCAAAATGATTCTGGGCCTTTGGGGATAGGAAAGTGAGGAGTTAAGGACCTTAAATTTAATAACCTGTGAGGGAGTTCTGAAGGAACCTAGAACAGAACAGTCTACTTAACATTTGTCTTAGGAACAACGTGTACTGTGGTGCGTTGTAAATTGACACTCAGTCACCTTTGTGTAATGAATTTGGACTTTTGTGTGGCAGCTGAGAAAAAACTTTCTAAGGGATTGTGAGGTGTGGCTGCCTGCCAGCTAGTGGTTCACTCTGAACAATGCCACCTGCTCCATCTGTGTGACCCTGTATGCTACAGCTGAGACTTGAATCATTCGGCCTTTATTTTGTTTTGTTTTGTTTTTTTGCAGTGCTGGGGATTGAACCCAGGGCCTTGTGCTTGATAGGCAAGCCAAGCACTTTACAAACTGAGCTATATCCCTAGCCCCTTGGCCTTTATTTTGAAAGGCTGAGTTGAAATAGAAAAATGAAATTTCTGATGGTAGTTATGAGAAGGGTAGGTCTTTTAAAGTTGACATAATCGAGAGATTTTGGAATTCATTGAGCATGTGTAGGCAGTGGTATAGAATCCTCATTGACCAAGTCAGCTAGCCCTACTCAGCTAGGAAGAAGAAAAACACAAGGAAAGAAAAATGTCAGACATGCCCAGATTACAGTGTTTGAAGAGGCATGATATAAACTGGACCTAGTGGTGCACACCTGTAATCTCAGTGACACAGGAGGCAGCAGCAGGAAGATCACAAGTTTAAGGTCAGCCTCAGCAACTTAGCAAGACCCTGTTTCAAAATAAAATTTTTTAGGGGGTTCAGGTTGTGGCTCAGTGGTAGAACGCTTGACTGGCACATATGAGGCACTGGGTTCGATCCTCAGCACCCCATATAAATAAATAAATAAAATACTGCTTTAAAAAAAATAAATAAATAAAATTTTTTAAAGGGCTGGGAGTGTAGCTAAGTGGTAAGGTACCCTGGGTTCAGTCACCAGTAACACGCACAGGCACGCGCACACACGGACACATGTACCAGAGGCAGGATATATTAGGCATTTTGTGATTTTTTCTTTCTTTCTGAGTTTACAAGCTTCATATAGTATTATGTAAATCTGTATGTAAACATATGTGAGTATGTTTGAGTTTGAGGGGTCTTTTCAGGGTAGTGGGGAGACTTCCAGGAACAGGTTCTGCTGTGGCTAAAACAAAACCCTCTTTATCAATGTGAAAGACCCTTCCGTAACTGAGTCTGTTCCCTGGGGTATGTTACGTGTTGACCTAGCATCTCCATGTATTGATGTCCCCTCCATTACTTCTGTTATCTTTATTCCTCTTAGATACATTTATATGTCTAAGTGATTTTAAGCTGTGAGGCAAAATTTTATTTAAAAGGCTGGCCTGAGAATCCCAGCCTGAGGCAAGAGGATCACAACTTCGGGGCGAGCTCTGTAATTTAGTGAGACCCTGTCTCAAAATAAAAAGGACTGGCAGTCTTGCTCAGTGTTAAAGTGCTCCTGGGTTCAATTCCCAATACACCCCCCCCACACACACACACACTGTGAAATAAATAAAAATAAAATGAAAGGCTGACCTGCTCAAACATTGCTAGCCTTCTCTAACTGGAAAAATCGCAAGTTTGGGAAGTTAAGAGAAAACAACCACCAAAAAGTAAACCAGCTCTTAAGACTGTGAACTTTTTCATATTCTCTAGTCTCAGTCCCTTACTTTGTGGGTACAGCGTTATTATGTATGTGCTTTAAAGAACACGAGTTTTAAGGAAAATGAACTGACATCCCACACTGGAGTACTGTTACAATAGAAAAGAGGAAAAAAATCTCTAATTATAGCAGGCCTCTTCCATGCCTGGCTGGCCACTGCATGGAGTCGATAAGCATGCAGAGTCTTTCATATTGCTGTTACAACATGTTCATTAAGAGATTTCAGCTGTGGCACCAGCTGGGGATGTCTGGCTTTGTGGAAGATTGCAATTAGATGCTTTATTTTCTATTTTCTTTTTCCCCTTTCAACTTTGGTGGAATGCCTTTGAGTAGGGGCTTTTAGTCTCAGCAGTATAAATACTTTAATGTGCCTAATTATGTAATCATACAGTTATACTCCTCTGTGTACATACACGTCATTTTATGGATTCTTATTCCTCTTCTAATACGTGAAACATTTAGCCTGCTTTTTGACTAGAGCCAGACTCCTCTGTGCATTGAGCAGGAAAAAGGACCAGAGGCATTTAGTGACTTTTCCTCTGATTACATTCTGCCCTTCTTGTCTTCCCCCTCCCCCAGTGGGTGTGTCCTTTATCTCATGAATAATTAGCATCTCAGTACGTTCCTAGCAAAGTCAAGGCAATTTATAAACGATTAGATTTTATAGTAGTCTATCTTTCCACTAATTTGCAATGCAGTCTTTCAGAGTGTATAGTGTTATTTTTCCAGTCCTCTGTTCCAGGCAGGCATAGAGCATGAGGCTGGATGTGAGAGCTCTGCGTGCAGGCACAATGCGACCCATTGATTTCTGGCATTCAACTTGTGCATAGAGGACCTGTGACCCCAGCTGTTAAACCAGGACCGGGGAGCAGCTGCTTTCTGGGATCCAGTTCTCCAGGGATAGACCATCTGCTGCCATGTGAGAGAATCCTGGGAAAGAAAATGATCACAAGACCTCTTTGTGTTCCTTTTCTTTGCATCAGCTCCTCCTGTTTTTTTCTGTCCCCTCTCACCTAGGAAAACATGAGAAGCAAGATGAATCTGTAGTTCAAGACTCACATGTTTTCCTCCCTTTTCCCTTTCCCCACTCTACCCTACCAGCACATCCAGCTCCATCAAGAAATACTGGTTTCCAAGGTAGGCAGGCAGACGTCTGTGACTGGCTTCTTCGGCAGAATTAGTGCTGTAGAGGAGAATTTCATTTTATTGTTTATGAATAACATGGTTTTGCATTTTAGGACTGGAAAGGTCCGTAACAACCCCATCTCATGGAGAAGAAACCCAAGATTTCACATTCCATAGCCTTGTGTTCAGGGTCTTCCCTGGTGCCTGATTGATTTTCTAAATCACCATCTATTTCCTGCTAATCCTGGAAATGTGCTACTTCCCACCACAAACCATCTCTTCTTGCTTCTCTGCTTTTTTTGTTCCTTTATCTCCTGCTAGTTTGTTCTTCGCATTCTCCTTTATCCTGTGGTCACAGTTCTACTTCCCCTCAAGTTGGAGTTCTGATACCATGTCTTCCATCTCTGGTCTCCTCCCCATTGTATTAATCCTTCCTTCTTCAGAACCTCCAGTGACCCATATTGATTCCTGTTATAGTCACTTACTAGACAGGAGGCTTTTAGAGACTAGGACCAGGGACTTTTTTTCATCGTTCCACCTCCCTCCTCCTGTTGTCTGCCATAGTGCTTTGGTATTGAGTAAAATCTTGTCAAAAGAATGGATGAATCAATGTACTCCTTACCCAAACTCTAGAAGATTAACAGAGTAGATATTATGTGATTACATAGTTATGACATTGTATCTTGGTTGGGGCTCCTTAACAATACCCCCAGAGACACTGAAGTTTCCCCAAGGACAGACCCTATATAATTTGCTTTTGAATTTCTAGCTCCACACTGGCACATAATAGATGTTCATAGATACTTGCTAATTTAATGAAGGAGTTTCTGTTAAGAAAGCGAAACCCAGAGACAATTAGATTAACACTTGTAAATGTATTTTACTGTCTTTTGGGTGAAAGTTATTATATCCAATTTTTAGAGAATAAGAAATTAAAGAGTGCCAGGTATAGTGGCACACACCTATAATTCCAGTGATAAAGACAACACCTGTCGTCCTGGCAGCTTCAGCCACCACCTCTCAACCCCTAAAGTACCCATAACCTTTTATTGTTCTGTTGATTCATTGTCCCTGTCTTATGGTAGGACCAGGCCTAACACACACCCCATAGAATGTAAGGGCTCACTGGGTGCCCTGCTCTATACCCAGCCTTGTCTCTTTCTTCAAAAATGTCCAGTTGGACCTCTGTGCCTCAGCTACTGGTGAGTGCTTTTCAAATGTGGTTTTTTACAGGGTTTAGGTCACTGCCTCGGCAGATCTGTGACCCAGCCATAACTAGAGTTCAGCAGTGTTTCGTTCTTTACAGCAGTCCAGGTCTCCGTGAATCGCAGTGGCCTCTTGAACACCTGGGAGGAGCAAACAGTGCCTGGCTCACTGATGATACCTGGCAGGGACTATTTATTTGGGTTTTGTGCAGAGAGGCCTCAGTGATCCTGTGTGTGGCTGGGTGGCTCACCCCCTGATTCCAGGTCACATTGTAGTTCTGCATTTAGTGTCAGCCTTCTTTTCACATACCCATCTTAGAAAAATTGTGGTCTCAGCTGAAAATTACTCCATGTTTCTAATTGCATCTTTGGTACCTGTGATCCTTAAATATCTCCTTTTTTTTTTTTTTTTTTGTAGTGAGCAGAGATTAGTGAAAGAAACGTTCCTTTTCCCTCCACATCTCTGGAAAAATGTAGTCCACTGAGACATGGACCAAGACCTGTGTGCACAGGTGAACTCCTTAGTCCATATTCTTCTCCAGACAGAAATTATAATAGCTTTTTTCCATGTCCCCTACCCTCATAATTTGCAGGTCTTGGGGTAAATGCCCAGTAGCAACTGTAATCAAGGAGCTCCCCTGTGGCAGGGAGAAAGACAAGGCCAGATTCAAATCCAGTAGCCATGAGACTGTAGATCATCCCTAAAGTTTTCAGAGCGTTAGTTTCTTCATCTGATCCAATTGAGTCTTACACCACTTTCCTTGTAGTGTGGGAGAACTGAGCATGAGGATGATTTTGAGGCACCGTTCTAGTATCTGGTGATAAATGTTAATTCTCTTCCTTACTGCCACCCATTGAAAATTTAAATGTTTCCTTCCTAAAGGCCTGCTGTGTATGCTTGGCACCAGCCTTGGCATGAGGAATTACTGTTAGATGGAAGAATTGGAAAGTAAACCACAACTTTGACCTTTGTACCCAGAAATCCAATTCTCGTTTAAACTCTAAGCCTTCAGTTACTTGTCATCAGTTTATAGTTACCCTCTAAGTTTGAATGTGCCTGAGCAGCCAACTGGGGTCCTCCTTCAGGTGGGGCATTCAGAGGGCACAGAGCACACAGCTGAGCATTCTATGTAGAGGATAAGGGCAAAGGAGATGAGATCAGGTAGCCATTGCTGGTGAGGAAAAAAATGGACTTCATCTGCCTTCTCTTAACCCTTCCCGCACCCTTCAGGGAAGCATGGTAACATTTGTTAACATAAATGGAATAGCCTAGCTCCCTAGTTTTGTGGTCATCCCACCCTGCTGGTGGGTAGAGGCAGGGGATAGCTATAGGCTGTGCTTTTTAGGTCAGTGTACTAGGATGAGGGTGGCTTTAGCACTGAGTGGCCCAGGCCTGGACCTGGAGAAGCAGGATGAAGGAAGGTATCCTCCTGCCTGCCCCTTCTTTCAGCAGTCATGATAGTGGGAGGGGAGGCGCAATCAGTCACAGCCTGTTCCCCTGGGATCCCTGAGCTGCAAAAACAAGGAGAGGTGAAAGGGTGACATGCCATATGGAGGCCATTTGTCAGCCAAGAGCAGCCTTGACTGTATAGTCAAGAAGGGAAACGGGAAAGGGCTGCTTCTTGCTGAGCTGGAGTAAGGGGAGAGGAAAGAAAGATCTTCCTTAGTGCTCATATTGCTCTGTTTTCTGCCCACCTCCTTTCCTAATACTCAGATCTTTCCGAAAAAGTTCTTTTTCTTTGTTTTGCCAAAAGATTTGCCCTACACCATTCCAAAAATCAGACAAGGGCTTAGTTTGCTGTGTGAAAGTAAATGTAAAAATTTATCAGTACTTGTACATGCTAGGCATGATACAAGACAGTTTCACATGTAGTTTTATTATTTTGAATTTCCAGCTCCATGCTGGAGAGCAGTACCCACAGATCTAGGTATTGCTGTTGAAGAGTAAGGCCCAGAGAAGACAGAGAAGAGATAGGCTGCAGAACTGGCCCCTGGGTCAAACCCAGATTCATTTGTCTGACCCTTTGCATCCCAGTCCTGTTAGGGACTATACTTCCTTCCTTTCCTTTCCCCTCCCTTCCTCCCTTCCTTGCTTGCTTTCTTCTTGCTTTCATTCTTTCTTGGGTTGAATCCAGGGGCATTTTATCACTTAGCTACATCCCCTGCCCTTTTTATTTTTTATTTTGAGACAGGGTCTCGCTATAAGTTGCTGAGGCTAGCCTTAACCTAATCCTAAGGTTAAGGTCCTCCTGCCTCAGCCTCCCAAGTGACTGAGATTACAGACAGGCATCTCTGTATCTGACTACGGGAAGTATAATTTCATGATTAGATACCAATTTAGAGAATACAAGATGTACCCTGGAGAGGCAGTCTCTTTGCTATTGGCTGTTATTGACTCATCTCAAATCAGAAACTGTTGTGTCCCATTGTAGTTGCAAACAAGACAGAATTTTCAAGTAGGCAAATTTTTGCAGTCCCAGCACTTTTCTATTAAGCATCTACTATTTGCCACATTCTGTGCCAAGCCTGGTGATACAAAAATGAGCAGAACAAAGTCCTGCCCTAGGATGGGTAGGTGGGTAAGGGAGTGGGGAGATGGCAGAAGGGCCACCTGTGAGAAATTGCAGAGACAGTAATGTGTTGGTAATTAACAGAGAGGAATGAAGATGTTATGGGAACACAGAGGAAGAATAATAGAGCTACTGTTTATTGAACACTTAGTGTGTGGCAGACCTATTTCCAGGTACTTGACCTGTGTAATTGTGGTTCCTCTGCATAGCAACCACACAAGGTAGACACCTTTTGTGTCCTCTTGTTCCATACAAATGAAGAAACAGGAATAGAAGATCTCCTGAGTCTGCACAGCGGACAACCGTGAGAGCAGCACATAGCCGATACTTGGCCTGTGCTGGTAGGCTCCACCCTGTGCTGCTCATTAATCCTCTCTTGGTGATGCCTCTGGGAGGTATCTTGGAGCAGGTGGCCTCGGAACCTTGGAGCCAAGAGGAAAAGCACTTTTCTCTGAAGGACCAAGGACTTCTGTGACAAGAGCTTCCATGTTAGGGGCAGTAAAGAAAATGGTCCCTCCTCCTGTTGGCCCTGAGACTACTGGCTATGAAGTAGAGATCGTAGGGAACCCACTCCTAAAATAAGATGGATGGGCTCTGGACCGGACCCACCTGTCTGTTGCTGATGTCCTAGAGCAGAGCTTGGATTGGGCCTCTCTCAGGAAGATGTTAGTGGGGACTGAGAGGAGCTGCAGAGGATAGCCTAAGCCTTGGTGGTTTTTCCCTGTGTTCTCCCACCCCCAGCACCAATGCCACAGCCAGAAAGTTTTGAGCTACATGGTCTGTGCTTCCCCGCTCCCTGCCCCCACCCTCGAGTGTGTGAGAAGTTCTCATGAAAATAAATAAATAAATAAATACATAAATAAATAAATAAATAAATAAGGGGGGGTCCTGGCTGGACAATGGGCTTCCTGTCTGACTGCTGGGAAGGTTTGTCTTGCATAAGGGGAAGGTTGCAAATGGCATGAGAAGTCATCTTACTTCCCTTTCACTGCAGCCTGTTTTAGACTTCTGACTGTAGGAGTGAGAGGTTAGGAAGGCAGAAGGCTGGGAAAGCTGTGAAGAGAAGCAAGTCTGGGTATCTCTTTAAGTAACTGGACTCCTGCCTGCTTTCCTGCTCCCACTGTAAGCCCATGGCAAGGATCTGCCCCAGTGAAGGAGCTTCTGCATGGACAGAGGTGTCTTTGACCCCTCATGCCCTGTGCTCAGTTTGAAACCACATGACTACAGCACATTTACAGATGAACCTCAGAGAGGTGGTGAGGCCAGCCACCCAGCCAACGTTAGATAGACTTGCAAATGTCAGAAGAGACTTCAGATGTGGTCTGGTTCATTGACTTCATGTGTTAAGACTGAAGCCCAAGGAGACAAGTGACCACAGCCAGTACCCAGATTGTCCTTGTCACTGGACTCTCCTTGCTAAGGCTGCCTTGGCAGATTTTGGATGTGTGAGAAGTCAGGTTCCAAGACCTTCTGTTGTGCCCAGTGTCATGGAGTGGGAAGTCAGCCTTCTGGGTTCAGATCTTCACTGTGCCACTTATCTGCTGGGTGACCTTGAGCAAGTATCTTAATCTCTCTTGCTCTATTTGTTCATCTATGTAACAGTGTAACAGCAGGTTTCTTTCAGGGTTTTTGTAAAGCTGAAAGGGGTTGCACATGTCAGGGGCTTAGATCAGTGCCTGGCGTGTGATCAATAGCAGCGCCTGTTACTGAGCTTCCTGAACGAGGCCTCAGAAGAAACCTTTTGACTAAATCAGATGGTCACCCTTCTTCTCCCCTTTGTATTTGTCTGGACTGTTCTAATTCTAACTTGCCTGGGAGACCCGACCCCCCACCCCCTTGGCTGAGGAGAATGACCTGCCATTTGAACAAGGCAGCTCACACTGGAGTACAGCTTTCCTCTCGCTTGCAAAGCAGCCAGGTGTTGCCAGAGCAAGGCCGAGTGCGTGGGGGTGGGGATGGGGTTAGCCAGAGAACCCTTGGAGGTTTCCTGGAGTCCTCCCGCTCAGCCTGACTTGGTGGCCAGGATTGCAGTCTCAGAGCCAGTGTGCCTGCTGAATCCACCACTGCCCTTTACATGTGCACCTCTGGGCAAGTCCCTCAACTCGGCAGAGCCTCCTTGTCCTCAGCTGTAGGATGGAGAGGCTGGAGTACCTGTGTCATGCAGAGAAAACTTATAAGAGTGCTTGGCATGGGGGGCACACTGTTTGCAGTGACCACTATTTTCCTTGTCTTATAAATTGCACATTTGAGCATCTCTATTCTCTGTAATCTCCTTGCCTTTTCTCTGGATCTCTTCTCCTAACAATCTATTGAGGACAAAACAGAAATTTGAGCTTAATATACCAAGAAAGGATTTTGAGAGCAAACACATAAATATAGGGCTTTTCTAAACAATCCTAAGCTCTGGCCCTCAGTACCAAACACTACCTTCTTTCCATATCTGTTTTGCCCTACCTCCCCTTTTTTTAATGGATGCATTATAGTTCCACATCTGCTTTAAAAAAAAAAAATTGTAATTGTAGATGGACCAGAATGCCTTTATTTTATTTATTTTTACATAGTGCTAAGAATTGAACCCAGTACCTCACACATGCCAGGCAAGTGCTCTGCCACTGAGCTATAGTCCCAACCCCCACATCTGCACATTTCCTGCCTTATAGTGTAGTTCTAGTTTCTTTCTGCTATTCTCAGATCCCCAGACCCACTCTCTGAGTTCTAGTCAGGAACTCCTTCATTAAGACTCTGCTAGCCGGGCGCAGTGGCGCACGCCTGTAATCCAAACGACTTGGGAGGCTGAGTCAGGAGAATCGCAAGTTCAAAGCCAGCCTCAGCAACTTAGTGAGGCCCTAAGCAACCCAGTGAGACCCTGTCTCTAAATAAAAAAAATACAAAATACGACTGGGGATTTGACTCAGTGGCCAAGTGTCCTAGAGTTCAATCCCTGGTTCTAAAAAAAAAAAAAAGACTCTGCTAACCACTACACTACCCTTTACTAGCCCTGTGTTAGGCAGCTTTCTGTTAATATGACAAAACACCTGAGAAATTCAGCTTAAAAAGAGAAAAGATTTATTCTGACCCATGATTTCAGAGGTCTCAGGTCTCAGTCCATGGTCACTTGGCCCTTTGCTTTGTGCCTTTGCCAGAACATCATGGCATGTGGTAATAAGCACGGCTGTTTACCTTATGGTGATTGGAAAGCAAAGAGAGAGACAGAGCCATGGCCCAAATATCCCCTCAAAGGCAAAGAATACCAGAACTTATTTCTACTATCTGACTGTAAGTACTCATTTATTATTGGACCCGGGTCTGGCTGCTTACCTTTGGAAATCCAATACTCACAGACAAGAGTTGGTGGGAAGAAAATCAGGTTTACTTAAGGACTGGCACCCTAGAAGATGGGAAGAAGCAGTCACCTCCCTTATTGCCCCTCCCTCTGGGCAAAAATAATGCCTTGGGGACCTCAGGTCTATGAAAGGGGTATTATAGAGAGGGAAAGAGGAGGGGCAGGGGCTGCTGGGCAGGCATTACCTTCTTTCCCCCCTTCACTGTTGTGCACCTTGCAATGGATCTTGACCTCCTGGGCCTAGTCCACTATAGTTCTTTAGGGAGACATTACTTTTCTGCAAGTTAAACTTCACAGCAATTTACATTCTCTGTGTTAGCTGATATACAGAAATAAAGAGTAAGGAGTAAAGAGTAAGTAAAGAAGTTACAGAAGTAAAGAGTAAGGAGGGAATTTACATACATACTCTGATGTAATCTGAAGGTCACTAGATGTTCTACTTTCTATAAATCTCAAGAAAGGTTATTTAGCAGTTAACATCTTAAGGGCAGCTTCTCTAGAATACCAGCAAAGGGGAGGGCAAGTAACCTTGCAAAAGGAGAGCTTGTGAAAGAGCGGCTATGACCAGCCTTCCCCCTTTTCCCCTCCCTCCTGCTCTCACTTTCCATGAGATCAGCTCTCCAGGATTCTACATACGAGTGAGATCATACGGTATTTGTCTTTCTATGCCTGGCTTATTTCACTTAATGTAATGCTTCCAGTTCCATCCATGTTGTTCCAAGTGACAGAAATTCATCATTTTTATGGCTAAATAGTATTTGGTTGTATATGTGGACCACATCTTCATTATTCACTGATCAGCTGATGGACACTAGGGTTGCTGCCTTTCCTGGCAGGTGTAAATGTGCTGCAGCAAGCACAGGAGCACAGTGTCTCTTCAACATTCCGCTTTCATTTCATTTGGACATAGTTGTAGGATTGCTGGATTATGTGGCAGTTCTATTTTTAATTTTTTGAGTTATATTTTCAATTTACAATGGATTTAACAGAACATAACCCTATATTGGGTTAAAGAAAAAATATTATTAAAATAGATTTTTAAAAAAATTTTTTTAGTTGTCAATGAACCTTTATTTTATTAATTTACTTATATGTGGTGCTGAGAATTGAACCCAGGGCCTCACACTTGCCAGGCAAGTGCTCTACCACTGAGCCACAACCCCAGCCCCTAAAATAGATTTTACTTGTTTCCTTTCACCTTTTTAATATGCCTAGGAAATTTAAGACGATATTTCTATGGACTGTGCTAGGATGTGATTTCCCTCCGTTCCTTTCTCTCCCACCCCTCTTAGTTTGTGCTCCCATCTGTCTTCTTTGCCCCATACTGTCACCCATCCCTGTTGCCAAATAGTACGATTGTCTCTACCTGGAAGGGCACCTGGGCTAATAGAAGGGCTCACATTTGAACATTTGTGTCATATCATTGGTTTACTTTAGAGTTGGCAGTAGTCCGTGTGTGTCTGTGTCCTCTTTAGATCTTAAGCTCTTGAAGGCTGTGGTTCTGCCACCCCTAACCTGTGCAGCCTTCCTAGAGGGTAGGGTGGAGAAGGCCCACTCTTTCTCGTTTGCTGGATTTACAACCCAGCAGGGATAGTCACAGACCCTTCTCAGTTGTGCTCCTCATGGTTACAACTGCAGTTTGGGGAATATGGAGGACCTTCTCCCACAAATTCTTAGGAAAGCTTTTGCTCTGGCCTTCCTTTCTTTCAGTATTTTCATTAAACACCTATTTCTCCGTGCTCCCCTTTGTCCTAAATGCCAGTAAACCCATGCTTTTGTCTAAAACTACGTATTTCAGACCTGTGAGGGAATACTTGACCCAACACATTTTCTTTTCTTTTCTTTTTTTTGGTACTGGGGATTGGACCCAGAGGCACTCCACCCCTGAGCCATCCCCAGCCCTATTTTGTATTTTATTTAGAGACAGGGCCTCACTGAGTTGCCTAGGACGTCGCTAAGTTGCTGAGGCTGGCTTTGAACTCGCGATCCTCCTGCCTCAATCTCCCAAGTGCTGGGATTACAGGCGTGTGCCACCCCGCCACCCCGCCCAGCTACCCAACACATTTTCTGAAGTCCTCGGTTCCTGTTTGGAACTCTGGTGTTTTCTTAATGATTGCCTGACAGCCAGTACCTCTTTTGTTGAGTCTTTTGAAAGTGCAGTAGATATCCGATTCTTCAGAGGCCCTGGTAGGGCATACTCCCCACTCCCCACACCTTGTTTTGAAGGGACCTGGGTGTTTATTCCTTTGTTAAACCTAGCACTTTGACCCCAGGGCCTTTCCTGGAGCTTGTTTTTCTGTGCTCTTATGGAATGTTACAAACGTTTGTTTTGCTTTGCCTCTTCCTCCTGAAAGACAGGGGCCCTGAAACAACAAAAGCACAATACCGAGGGCAGAGAAGGTTCTTGGTGGTTTGTGAGAAGGGTATAAGGCTGAGGTGACTGAGGTAGAAGTCTGACCAGGTTATCTTCTCTCCCATCTGCATCCCTACAGCTGACTGGATGGACTTTCACTGAATGCCTCTTGTGCAGGAGGCACCCTGAGGGATTGTATCTCCTCTCCCTGTGCACCCTGGGGGCCTGAGTGCCTGTGGGGACAATGGAATGCAAAGAGGAAACTGAAAGTTTTTGTTGTTGTTGCTTCTGGTTTGTTTGTTTTTTCCTTCTCTAATATCTGGCTGTCTCTCTCTCTTATAGAGGGAAATGATGGGTGGGGAGGGGGTTGGGGGGAAGGGAAGATAATGGAACAAACATCACAACCCTATGTACATGCATCATTACACAAACGGTGTCACTCTACATTGTGTACAACCAGAGAAATGAAAAATTGTACCCCAGTTGTGTACAATGAATCAAAAAATTTTTAAAAAGTATGTGGCATTGCCTTATCAGATGAGTTCTTTGTCCTCTTGGGGTCAAGGAACTTGAATTCCTGTGGACTCGGAGTTGTCAGAGAGCAAGCCCAGTGTACAGATTTGTTAGCCTCCCAACCAGGACAGTGATGGCGTCTTGAAGCAGCTGGGTGATTTGTTTGCTGCATGCATTTTGTTCTTGGTGTTTTTCCCTTTCCTGTTAACCCCAGGTGTCCCTGAAGGCAGTCCACTCCAAAGCCTGCTCTTGGCCAGGCTCTCCCACTCTGCTCTTTGGGCAGAAGACCATGCTTTTTGTGTGTGCTCCTGATGTCTTAAAATGCCCTTGCCTACTTCGTTTGCTTCTGCCCTTCTCTTTTTTCTTCCTTGACCCTGGCGTAGGAAACATCTTGTGACACTGGCCCTGACATGCTTATTTCCTTTGTGTGATCTTCTTGGATAAACATAAAAGAATTTGTATGCTGAATTTATTTTAGTATACCAGGGTTGCTATGTTCTGAGACTCTTCTACCTCTGGTCCACCTCTTGTCAAATTCAGCCCCTCTTGTAATGAATGTTACCCTTCTCAAGAACCTTCAGTGACTCTCCTTTTCCTTTGACTATGAGTGTCTCGTTACCATCAAGATGTTTTTATCACTCGTCACATTATTAGCATTTTGGGGACAAATTTTTCTTCTTAATCAGTTCAGCTAAACTCAGCTACTTGTTCTCTGGGTTTAACCTACATTTTCCCACTTAAAACTGCCACCTCCCTGATGAAATGAAAGCCCATCTGAGGTGCCACTTCCTCCCAAAGCCACTGTGAGTTTCCCCACACAAGATGCAATCTCTCCTGCACTCAGCTTTTCCTCTCTGGCACATGAATCACATTTTTTTGCCTTGTATTAGAATAAATCTATATGCAGAGTATCTTTGGAAGGATTCAGCAGAAGTTGGTGTGATGCCTTTCAGAGAGAGGAGTTGAACAGCTCGGGCACAGGAGAGGGGCTTGCTTTTCGCCGTACAGCCTCTTTTGAATTTTATACCATGTATGTATACATATATGCTATATATATTTCCCATGAAATATATATATATTTAAATATATTAAATATATTAATATAGTATATATTTGTATATGTGTGTCCATATATATGTATGAATTTATATATATTTTCCCCCCATAATTTGCTTTTGATAAAAATATTATTTAAATAACAAAAACTCAATCTGTAAAACATTACAAGAAAACATTGGAGGGTATGTTTATAACCTCCTAGTAGGGAAAGTGTCCTTAAATTAAATGGAAACCCAGAAACCATGAAGAAAATAAATTTTTAAATGTGTGTGTGAGAATATATGTTATATCCCTATTTGGCTGCAAGTGCCAGAAGTGTTTATTATCCTTATTCAGAACCACAGCATGCTGATCCTATGCAGTAATCTTTTAATAAATGTTAGTTGAATTAAAACTAAATTGCATTGCAGGTCACTTCTTTGTAGACCTTACTTTTTTCACTTATAAATTGAGTGCTACATGACCTCTAGGTTCCTACTCAAGAAGATTCTATGGATATGTGCTGTTTTGTGTGTGTGTGTGTGTGTGTGTGTGTGTTTTAATGTGGTGCTGAGGATCGAAGCCAGTGCCTCATGCATGCTAGGTGGGCACTCTACCACTGAACCACAACCCCAGCCCCGATATGTACGTTTTATAGGCAGAAATACATAGCAGAGCAGGAACAGCCCTAGAATCTGCAGCCCTTCCCAGTGAGAACCTTTTTCCCAGCATACTGGCCCTATCTTTTTTTTTTTTTTTTTTTTTTTTTTTGGCCCTATCTTTGAGTCCTTGCTGCTCTCAGGAAATGAGCTAATTAGACACAGTTTGAAGAGAGCCAGGGAGGAGTAAGTTGGGGAGGTCTGTGACAGGCTTGTTGCCCTGAACAGAAGAGGGAAAGGGAAGGGGTAAAGCAGTTCACTGATTCCAGCTCTCTGAACAGCTGGGCTGTCCTGTGAGGACTGTGGCCCAGGTATACAGTGGGGAGGTCAGAGGTGTGTCCTTTGAGGGAGCTGAGGGGCTTATTTGGGCTCATCTCTTAATATCAGAAAAACTGCCATACTTCTGGATCCCTTGGCACCTATTCTAGCTCTTTTTGTTCACAGCATTTTAAAAATGTTAGGTCTGAGTGTATAGCTTAGTAGCAGAGTGTGTGCCTAGCATGTCCAAGGCCCTGAGTTTGATTCTCCTGCACTACCAAAAATGAATAAATGAAGGAAAAGAAAAAATGGGCTTTTCTCCCCATCTCCAATGATATGCAGCTTTAGCCAGGTGCAGTGGCACACACTTGTCCAGTGGCTTGGGAGGCTGAGGCAGGAGAATCACAAGTTCAAAGCCAGTCTGTGCAACTTAGGGACACTCTGTCTCTAAATAAAATATTAAAAAGGGCTGGGGATGTGTCTGAGTGCCCCTGGGTTCAATCCTCGCTACCAGAAAGCAAAAAAAAAAAAAAAAAAAAAAAAAAAAAAAAAAACAATGATATGCAGCTTGAAGCAGAACACTGTCACCTCTCTTTCTACTTGGTATCTATCTCCAGTTCATCTGGCAGTTAACCTGCTAATAACATTCTAGATTAGAGGGGGGTGGTGCTGGGAGAGGCTGTAAGGGATTTGGGGATAGGAGCAAGCAAGCACCTTATCTTGGATAGTCAGACACTGCCATGTGACTCCCAGCCCTCCAAGCCTGTTAGAGGAAATGAGAAAAAGAAAACGATCATTTCAGTTCTCATACAGATAGATGTCTGTGATATTCAGGATTGGGGTGGGTTATAGTCAATAAAGTTGAATTTCCTTTGGAAGATGTTTGATCTATGTTGCATTTTAAGATGTTTGGAAAGTTGAAGTTCATGGATGCCTGGCCATCCTGCCTTCCTCCAGCCCAACCTTCCAAACATCTCATTTTGGCTGACCACAGCCTGCAGTGCACTGTGTGGAGCTTCAGTTTTGCAGCCTGTCCCCAGGAGAATACGAGGTCACACGCCTACTCCTAGCTTATGTAGGCCAGGGTACTACCACACATAGGCTCCACTTGCCATCTCCTTAACTGATCAGTTTGAAGGGATGAAGGGGAGGTGACCTTGACACCTACACCCCTTACAAGCTACTCTGCTCCTGGGACAAGAGTAGGATCTGCTGGTGGAAAGAGCCCAAGTTCAGAATCAGAGGACCTGACTCTGGTCCCAGGTCTGCCTTCACCCCGCCTTGAGTTTGGCTAAAAGTCACTTCACTTTTGTAGGCCTTCTTGTTCTCATCTTCAAAGCAGAGAAACGATAGATATCTCACAGAGTTATAAGGGTAAACAAACAGGTGAAGGCGCTTTGAAAACTAGATTGTTATATGCGGACAGAAAAATATGGGACATACTATGGGACAGAGACAAGTGATACCAGAGAATGGTGCACAGAGCTTGGGACACCTTCCAAGAAATTCATCAGAAATTCCATCTGAGGCTGGATATGCTGGTGCTCGCCTGTGATTCCAGCAGCTTGGGAGGCTGAGGCAGGAGGATCTGGAGTTCAAATCCAGCTTCAGCAAAAGTGAGGCACTGGGGGCTGGGGATATAGCTCAGTTGGTAGAGTGCTTGCCTTGCAAGCACAAGGCCCTGAGTTCAATCCCCAGCACCACCAAAAAAAAAAAAAAAAAGGGACTAAGCCACTCAGTGAGACCCTGTCTCTAAATAAAATACAAAATAGGTCTCGGGATGTGACTCAGTGGTCAAGTGCCCCTGAGTTCAATCTCTGGTACCCAGGGGGGTGGGAAAAAAATCCCCTCTGAGGCCAGAGCATTCTTATTCCTCGGAGTTCTCTCTGGCATTGATGTCAGAAGCAAGGCTAACATTTGCTCCTCATGAGCTAATAGTATTGTAATCTCCTCTCGCTCTGACTCAGAACTATGTCTCAAGCTGAGAGTTGTGACTCTTGCCTCTAATCCCAGCATCTTGGGAGAATGAGGCAGGAGGGCCTCGATTTTGAGGCCAGCCTGGGCAATATAAAGAGACCTGTCTCAAAAGAAAAAATCAGAAGGATTGGAGCCAGATAAGGTGGCGCACACTTGTAACACCAGCCACGTAGGATACTGAGGCAGGAAGATGGTAAGTTTGAGGTCAGCCTCAGAAACTTTCTGAGACCTTGTCTCAAAATTTAAAAACAAATTACAAAGACTGGAGATGTAACTCAGTGGTAAAGCACCCCTGGGTTCAATCCCAAGTACTGAAAGAGAAAAAGAGCCATATCTCCTGTTGAGTTATGGATACAGTTGTCTGAAGACAGTGGGGAGGGAGAGGGAAATGTTGCAAGCAGCCAGACTTTCTGCTACCAGGGAACTTCCCTGTCAGTGGCAACCTATATTCCAGGGCTCCGGATGAGGCCCTCAGAGCTGTGTCATCCAGAGGAGATATCCACCAAAAGCCTCACTGCTCTCTCTGTCTTTGCAGTGTGTCCCCTGCCCCCGCAGCCAGAGAATGGTGGCTACATTTGCCACCCCCGGCCCTGCAGAGACCCCCTGACAGCAGGCAGTGTCATCGAATACCTGTGCGCAGAAGGCTACATGTTGAAGGGTGACTACAAATACCTGACGTGTAAGAATGGCGAGTGGAAGCCGGCCATGGAGATTAGCTGCCATCTCAACGAGGGTCAGTCTGCAGAGAAGGGGAGGGGGTGTTCTGGGCTTCTGTTCTCTTTCAGCTCCTGGGAAAATGGCGCCTTCTGCCTTCAGAGTGCATTTGACTGTGCCACAGCACAGCTGTACTTGATGCCCTGTGGCTTCCCTTCCTTTGGGATTTCATGTCTTTATGGAAAACACTGGGGTTGCTGGTGCATGTCCCATTAGATTCCACTGAGCCACCAAGGGGCTCCCTATATTTACTGAGGCATCTGCCCTGCTATGTAATGCCTCTTTGATGTTCAGGATTTCTTGGCACTCTAGCCAAGTGCTGGTGACCTTTGACCGTGTCCTGCTAGCACAGTGAGTATGATGCTAACACCTCCAGTGTCTCTTTCATTTTTCCTCGAATGGAAGTGGACTGCTTTGTTATGGAGCTATAGTCCAGCTGGATTCTAGAGGCCCCTTCTTCCCTCCTGCCTCTTTCTGTCTTACATGACAGGAAAATTCAGCCACTGGAAGAGAAGTGTGTGTCATATGGCCATCTTTGTATTCTATACATGGGCTTCTAGAGCAGAACACCTTGAGCCTATGACAACCCAGAGAAGGATGGGCACCAGCCTGAGATTTACAGCCAAAGCTGTGGGACCTTATGGCAGAGGCTTGTTGAAGCTTAGTTCTTCTAAATTATCCTGCCAATGGGGGAAACATGGGTGACTCAATATGGTGGAACAATATGCCCATTTTAATGATTGATGTTCATCAACCTACTATTGAATGTAAGATCAGAGTGGTTTATAAAAGATCTCCAGGGTTAAGTGAGCTTAGTATCAAATGTATTGAAAAGTCTGGAAATGAGGGAAATTTGTATTCAGCAAACAGAAGGAAATGTTCCCTTTCCAGGGGTCCCATGTTGCATAGGCCATCTACACTGTCCTCTTGAAAAGGCACAGCCACTGGATATCTCTGTATGACTCTGCAGGTGGCATTTGACCTGTAGCTTTAGGCTCATGTTTTATGTGTCTGGGTACAAAATGTTTCTGACAATGGCTTGTTTTCATAGACAAAGAAACCCACACATCACTTGGGGTTCCCACACTGTCTATAGTGGCTTCCACTGCCAGCTCCGTGGCACTCATTCTCCTCCTCGTGGTGCTGTTTGTGCTGCTGCAGCCAAAGCTGAAGTCTTTCCATCACAGCAGGTGAGCCCAGCACCTCTGGTGCTGCTTTGGGACAGGCAACAAGCATCACTGTGGGTGCCGGCCTTTGACTGACCTAGCTAGGGAGGCTGGTGGTTTACCAGGTCTGTGTGTCCTAGGAAAGTGAACGGGGTGGGCCCTGTTGAGCCTGGCACTGTGCTTGATGCTTTCCATACATTATCTCAATTCTCTAGGAACATTGCAGTTGAGGGAGGAAACTGAGGCTCAGAGAGATTGAGTCATTCATTCAAGGTCTTACCTTTAAATGATAGCAAAGCTGAGGTTGGTCCTAAACCTGTTCAGCTCCAAAGCCATGTCATTTCCCATTCATCAGTCATTCTCAGAGTGTGGTTCCAGCTGCATCATCACTGGGAACTTGTTGGGAATGCATATTTCCAGGCCCCACTTCAGACTGACTGAATGAGACACTCTAAATGATGGTGATACACACCCATGTTTGGCAGCCACTGCCCTGTACTCTTGGCTTCTACCTCTGGGTGTATCTGAACCTCTTTTGCCAAGCATTCTGATTATTTGGTTTGGAACGGGACCCTGATGTACAGAAAGCTTCTCAGGTGGTTTTATTGTGGACTGAGAACCATTGTACTACATTATATGAGAAACCAAGGAGGTAGGTTTTCTTGTCTGCCTTTATCACTCTCATTTTCCTAGTGTAGTGCATTATTTGTAATCCATGCCAGGTTTGATGGGGGAGGTGGCAGGGGTTGGGGGCAGCCAGTGGTGGGGCCCTAATGGGGGTGACACGGAGTGTATCCCTGATGGCAGACTTTCCCCCTGGGCTGTCACGGCTCTCCCGGGTTGCTTGCTACCCCCTGTGGGTACCTCACTGCCCCTTGAATACATCTTTTATGTTCATTCACAGTCCCACATCAGTCACTGTCATACAGGGAGGGCCAAACTAAACCACATTCTGTAGAATACTCTAGGTTTAGAACTTGCAGATAATGATCTGGCTAAATTTAATTTCTGTGTATTGTGTATGATTTTTCTTCCTTTTATTTTGCTTTGGAGGGAAGGGTAGTAGTTATTTTTTAAAAGTTAATAGAATGGGGCTGGGATATAGCTCAGCTGGTAGAGTGCCTACCCCACAAGCACAAGGCCCTGGGTTCAATCCCCAGCACTGCAAAAAAAAAAAAAAAACTTAATAGAAGATTTTAAGAGAACTGTTTTCTTGAAAGAATCAGCTCTTTCCACTTGAAGTCACACTGATCTAGTGTTCATTTAATTTAGGTTAAGGAGTTTTATTTTCTCTGTATTTAACTAGTAAGTCTGTTAAAATGACCACCTGATTGATTTTTTTGCCCGACTTGAGTAGAAGGGAGATTTGGTTTTCATTATGGACCCCCATTTAAACTTTGTGCCATGTACATGTATTACTTTTTAAACCACAACAATTTCTTTTGAATAGCAAAAGATAAGCACACGCCAGCTTGCACGCACATGCTTTCTATGCCACCTCGCCATCAGAGTTTCTCTTACTTCCAAAAACCTCTGACTACTGTTAAGGGTGCCACTTCTCTCATCCTAAAGGTGTATGTTATTTAAATTAATATGGATTTTATCTGCAATTTCATGTAAGAAAATTGTGAGCTACTAACAGTGAAGCAACATAGTCTGGTCTCTCAGATCAGCGGGTCATAGTGTGGTGAGCTGAGGGGAGACAGCGTCGCCTGTATGGCAAAACTTGGCAAAAACTAGCCTGAATCCTAGTCCTGAAGAAATGGTTAGACACATCCCGATTATGGGACGTCCCACAAGACAGCTGGCCTGGATTCTTCAAAAGATGTCAATGTCAAAAGAAAAATGAAATGGATTATTCCAAATTAATGGAGATGAAAGACAGGGCAACTAAATGGAGTGCATGATCCTTAATTGGATCCTGGATGAAAACAAAAGGGACTGCAGCTGAAATGGATCTATTTCTGGCTAGTCTGGGGAATCCTTATTACAGTGTTACACTGATGTTAAATTTCCGGCATATGCTGTTGCTGCAGGTGCATAGGAGAAATTGTGCTGAGGAGGTACATGCTACACAGTGCCTTCACCTTACTTTCAGATGGTTCCCAAAAAAAGGGTGTGTGTATGTGTAACAGACGTGTCTGTGAATAAATCTTACACATGTATTGTTGAGCTGAAGAAGCCAAAGACATAAGTAACACCTAAAGTTACCCCGTATCCCATTCATAAAAGATCAAAAGTGTGCAGAACTAGTGTTGAAAGATTCATAATAAAAAATTCATAGACAATTAGACTATTAAAATAGAAAGTAAAGGAACAATTTCCACTCCAGTCAGGATAGTGGTTATTGTGGTGGTGATGCGGAGCAGAAGCAGCTGGGACAGGCATGACTTGTCTAGGGTATGGCAGGGCTCCCTTTCCCAAACCAGATAGGAACGTGCACCTTGGAGCAAACTGGTCAGTTATGTGAAGTTTATAAAGTTCAAAAAGAAAAAGAAGAAGAATGGAGATGGGAAGTGGTTGAGTCAGAGGAACAAAATTCTTTTGATTTCCAGGTGTTTTCCATTTCAAGACCACAGTGCTTCCCTTCTTCCCTTTTCTCCTCCTCTCTCCCCATCTTCCTTATTCCTCCTTTCCCCTTCACACCTCCATCCTTTCCCCCTCCCCATTCCTCTTTCTCTCTAACAGCTTTATGAAGATATAGTTCATATACCATACAATGTTCCTATTTAAAGTGTACAAGGAAATGTTTTTTAGTATTTCATACATGCCACCATCACTCTTATTTTCTCACCCTAGCTGTGCTGGCTCTATTTCTAGTTCTCTAGGCTCATAGCTTTTGTGCAGAAGTCTAGGTGCCCATGTACCCGTAGGTTAAGAACATGGTTCGTGAAATTGGGTGGAATTGGATTCAAGTCCCAGGTCCATCTCTTACCAACTCTGCCTGTTGGGCAAGTTACTTAACTTCTGAGCCTCATCTGTACCACCCCACCTCCCCCTAGTACTGGGGATTGAACTTAGGGCCTTGTGCACACTAAACGAGTACTTTAGACAGCCACATGCCTGCCTCTGCGTTCTCGGTGAATCACTACCTGAGAGCTTGAGTGAGGCTCCAGCGTGCTAAGCTGGGTTTGTTTGAGTGTCCTTTGTTTTTGCAGTAGTGGAGATGGAACCTAGAGCCTCACACATGGTAGTCAAGTGCTCCACCACTGAACCACACCCCACCCCTGCCAAATGTTTAAAACATCTAGTGCTATGTCTGGTACATAATAAATTTTTAGAATTCAAGGCTTTTATTGGCATTATGGTATTTATTTACTTATCTGGGTGTTTATTCTGATTCTTTCTTTGTTTTTTTTCTCTTCCTATCCAGGCGTGACCAGGGAGTGTCTGGGGACCAGGTCTCCATTATGGTGGATGGAGTCCAGGTTGCACTACCTTCATATGAGGAGGCTGTGTACGGCAGTTCCGGTCACTGCATGCCACCTGCTGACCCCAGAGTGCAGATCGTGCTGTCAGAAGGGTCTGGGCCTAGTGGAAGGAATATGCTGAGGGATCCGCAGCAGCAGGGCCAGGGGGCCTGCTCCTCTGCAGGTGGAGAGGATGAGAGCCCAGGCCAGTCTGGACTATGTGAAGCCTGGGGCTCCCGGGGCTCAGAGACTGTGATGGTGCATCAGGCCACCACCTCTTCTTGGGCAGCTGGCTCAGGGAGCAGCCGACTGGTGCACAAAGAAGCAGCAGATTCCGAGAATAGTGACATACAAAGCCTTTTATCCCTCACATCGGAGGAGTACACAGATGGTAGGTGGTGTATGCTGAGCAGGAATTATTAGCTGTTTGGAGTCCTTGCTGGGAGTGAGGAAGGACTGTGGGCCTCTAATCATTGCTATATTTTCAGCAATGAAAGAAGATACCTAGGGCATTAGCCTACAAAATAGGATTTCACCCTCAGAACACTAGGTAGGACTTCAGGCTTTCTGTAGGGAGAGAGGTCACTGTTGTCTGTGAATGTTGATGGTCTGGAGTCTCTGATGCTGTGGAAGGCCACAAGCTGGGCTAAATGAAAACATGGATGGTGGGGTGGGGGTGGGGTGTCCTATCATAATGTAATCTTTATGTTCCCAAGAGGTCAGGAATGACAGGGAGACCTGGGGTTCTATTGCAGGGAAAACAGGAGTCTCTCTTTCAGTGCAGTGAGTGGCTTCATTCTGAATAATAAAGAGCATGCCCTGTTCTGCTGGGACACAGCTCAGGGGCAAAGTGCTTGCCTCGCATTCATTTGCAAAGCCTTGGGTTTGATCCCCAGTACCAAAAAAGAAAAGACAAAAAAAAAAAAAAAAAAAGAATCACACCAAAAAAAAGGATTATGCTGTGCCATATGCCCTGTTCTGTGCTCATTAGTTTCCTTGTGCTATCTCAATTAAACCTACAATGATCCTGAGAAGATATTTATTACCATCCCAAGTTTACAAATGGGGAAACAGGCTCAAGAAAATTAAGTCACTTGCCCACTGGTAAATGACAGCTGGGATTTGAAACCAGATGGCTTTGGCTCCAGAACTTGTGTTTCTAACCCTACCTGCCATGCTGCCTCCCAGGTAACTCTACTCCTTTGTAGCAAACTATCCATGAAATGAAATCACTGTCTCTTTACATTTCTGCATTTGCTGGAGTCTAGAGGTTCAACCTTGGGCTTGAGCCTTTCACTTTATAAAGTAACTTTGAGGGAAATCCCAGTATAGTTCAGGATACAGACTAAAGCTAGGAGTTTCCCTTTCAATGGCAATACCCTCTATACTCATAAAGCCTCCCTCAGAGAGCCTGAGAGGAAACTTCATACCTCCTGGATGTCCTGGGCAGAGTGAGTGTCTAAAAGTTGGAAGTTGTTGAACACAGATCATGTTTGTGGTTTCCCAACTCTCAATAGATTGCCCTCTTTTTTCTCGGTTGGCTAGAAAGATGGCAAGGGACCTCAAATAGTTGACCCAGGTTTGGATATGGGGGCCTGTGACTCCCAACCACATGTAGTTGGAGATGTGTCTGAGGGCCAGTTGCAGCCCTTATCCTCCCTAAGGAGCCGGGGAGGTGCCCTGCTCTGCTCATCCTCACAGCCTTGCTTTGTTTAGTGTTGAACAAGCATTTTTCAGAGCCCATCTTACACTTGGTGCTGTATGTGATTTCCAAAGTGACACAGAGAAATAGGAAATGCACTCTGCTGTATGGAGTGTTAGTCAGAAAGATGGTGGGGCCTATACTAGGGAAATAATGGAACTAGGGATTTTAGGGTTCTCATCAAAATGTGGAGCTCAATAGATACAACATGAAGGTTAGTGAGTTTGTGGCAGGCTAGGCCTGAGCTGTCCAGGACTGATGGGGTCATAGGATGTCAGGAGCTTGAGGCACTGGTCTAACGCCACCTCCCGTTGACATATGAGAAGACCAAAACCCAGAGAGGGGTTATTGTCCAAGGTCACACAGCTGGCAGATGGCTTTAAGGAGGAGATGAGAATTAAGCAGGACTTTGTGGAGGGAGGGTTTAGGAGAGAAATGGAAATGACTGGATCAGCAGAGCAAAGGCAGAGAGGAGATTCGATTGTTGGAACCAGAAGGGATTTGAATACCAGGCTGAATGTTCAGATTTTACCACATAGGCAGTAGGAGGGATGAACCAGAAAAGCCTATAAAAGAGGCTGGGAATTTTTGACTACCTCATAGTGTATGAGTAGGACATTTTCTTTAAACCAGGGGCTATATGGGAGTACGGAGGTGGGATCAGGAGTGCAATGGAGGAACCCCCTTGGGATAACCGCTTCCTTCCCTCCCTGTCTTCCTGCAGATATCCCGCTGTTGAAAGAAGCATGAGGGCTGCCACTGGCCTCTCTCCTTTTCTGCAAGGGTCCTCTCTGCCCTTCCTCCCTCTCCCATTGGGTCTGAGCACCCTGTATTCTCCAGCCACCCCACCTGGACACCTGAGCTGCCACCTGTGTATCTGTGTGTCTCTGAAGGCCTGTAGGCCACCTCGCTGGAAACTCAAGGAAGATTCTCGCCATCTGCCTAGACAGCTGGAGGAGCTGGCTTTTTGCCTGGCTCAGCCTTCCCATCTGTCGGGGACATATTTGAATGTGCTGGATCGAACTCTCTCTTTTCCTGAGCTTCTGGGTCCCTTCCAGCCAGCTCTCTGGTGGCAGCCCCCACAGTCCCTGTGGGCCTGAGCGCCACTGTGTTTACTTGTGCCTTCCCTCACCCCTCCACTTTCCCTGTCCCGCAGGCATGTTGCTGTCCGCGGGCCTTGGTGGCTGCTGCCCCTGCACACAGGGCCTGGGCCTGGGGCTGACGTTGGTGTCCCTTGCAGGAGCAGATCCAAGAGTGAGAGCTCTCAAGGGAGGAATGGCTCCCTTTGGGGCCGAAGTGTGCGTCCCTGGGCTTGCCCTGGGCTGACACTGGTGGCACATTTCCTTGGCTGAAAATGGAGGATTTGGGAAAATTATGCCAAAGCTGTCCCGGCATCCACTTGTCCAGCTCAGGTGCAGCCTTCTTGCTCTGTCAAGTTGAGAGCTTCCAGAAATATCCAGAAGATCCTGAGGGAGAGAAGGAAGGTGACTGATACCAATCCTCTTCCTAATATGCAAATTCTCACTTCCTGCTTCCAGATCAGCTGGTTCGGCCTCCGCTTTTCTATTCCCCTGGATAAGGGGAAGTTGCATGCTGACTCCTGGGCTTTATTTCAGGCAGCTCTGGCTTCCTGGCTGCCCACAGGGGCCTGAGGCACATCATGCCTAGGGCAGGACAGTTGCTGAGATGCCATCAAATGCTCATCTGGTCACTGGCAATCTGGGCAGGTTGCCCCTTTTTGAGTTTGTGGTGATGGAGGGGAGGCCAAGAGGCACAGACCAAGTCTCCTGGTGGCTGCAGGCAGCTCCAGCCCGGTCCTGAGGATCCTCCTCACCACGGTCACGTGCCTTAGTAACTGTGCCCAGGAAGTGGCCTGTTCTCTGCTGCACCACTGCTTTTCCTACTTCTGCCCTTCCCTGCACCCCTACACAAATCCTGGCCGGCAAGCCACTCCTTGTCTTCCCTGTACCCTGGGGAAGGGCTGAAAAATGGTTCACAGCACCCCTGGCCTAACTGGCTAAAGTGGGCCAGTAAGTGCCCAGCAGCCTGACTACCAAGGCCCCTTTAGACTGAAGCCTGGGTATGGGCCCTTGGTATTGAGGGGGTGTTCCAGCCACTTCTGCCAGGACCTCCCTTGGCCCTGTGTTGAATGCTAACAAGGCTGGGTGGATGAGCTCTTGCTGCTCCCATCTTCAGAAGATAGAGGTGGCATTAAGGAATGTTTGCTTTTGCTTTTGCTTTTTTTCCCCCCCTGAAGCACTGGGGCTGGGACACTTCTAAGCTGACCCTGTGCTGTACCTCTGCTCCTCCCCTGAACCTCTGGGGTGGTAAAAATAATAAAAGGCCCAGTACATTTTTAGTACCTGACTTTTAACAGGGTTAGCTCCAGGTGTGGGTGGCCTTGAAGATAAGGAACAGCCACCTCCTGGCCCACCACTCCTCTGCCTCCACTCTCACAACGCACTTTACTCCCTGGTCGTGGTCACTCCCGGCCTCCTGTCACCCCTTGTCTTCCTTCCTCTCAGGGTGAGGGCAGTGCCTGCTGGCCACTCCCCAATGTCCCCTACCCAGGAGCACCAGCTACTGTGCCTAGAGTCCAGGCATATGTGGTCAGCTGGGAACGAGGTGGAGAAGGTGCTAGAACTAGAAGGCTGAAGCATAAGGGAGATGAAACGCACCTCTAGCAGTTGCTGGTATGCCCCCTCCCCCAGGGGTCCTGAGGCCCTCCACTGCCTTGCAGATCCTGGGCTCTCCTGCACCGTGGTGCCATCCTTGTCTTCTTCCAGGACAGAGGAGGGGGAAGTGGGTACAGGGGGCTGAAGTCTCACTTTGGAGCCTTTAGCTTTTTTTTTTTCCACTCTTCCAAAACCTGGATTCTATTCTAGAATATTTTTAAAATGGAAGATCCTCCCCTTTTCTATCTGGTTACTCTGGGTTTTTGCCCCCTGAGAGATTGCACTTTTTGTTTGGGGTTTAGTCAGCCACATAGGTGACTGGCATGGCCCTTGGTAAAATGAACCGCCTTCCTTCTCCTGGTGCCTCCTTCCCTCTTCCCAGGCATTGACACCACTCTGGGGATCACAAGCCCAGGCTTGCCTGCCTGGTAGGAAAGTAAGAAGCCTGACCAAGTGGACCACCTGCTTCTCAGGTTTAAGGAGGCTCCCCTCTCGCTGCTCCCAGGTTTGTGCGGCTCAGCCTGCTTTGTTCCTGATGTCTGGGTTAGTTTCTTCCTATAATTATTTCTTTTTCCCCCAAAGCAGTGTCTTAACCATCAGCCATATGCTACTGTTCCTGGGGCTTCTGGGCTTTGTCCCTTGTCAAGGGATTGGGGACTCCACAGCTGCCTTGAGGTGGGACCTGGCTAGAGGCAGGGCCAGTGTCACGTGGCTGGCTGTTAGGAAGGAGGCCGCCTGAAGCCTGGAGCAGATGGGAAGAAACAGTAGCCACAGCTGTGCTTTCCCGAGCTCATCTCTAGGGGGTCCTGCAAACTTGTCCAGGAGAAATGGTCAGGCCAAAGGACTTAGAGAAAGACATTTTGTTTTGTTTTGTTTGCACTCTTGAGCTGACTCAGTGCAGGTTTTATATCCTGGTGACTTTCAGTCACATTTTAGCAACTTTCAAGAGCCAGAATATGGTGAAAATCACTTAAAATTTCCGTCCCTTCCATGCCTTAGTTTAGCAGATAGGCTCTGCCTTTGCCATTCTGTATTTTGTGTGCTGTGTTCCTGTTTCACTGGATGTGAACTGTGAAATGGGCCGAGTCCTGGCCAATTTGTGCGTTTGGTTTTATGAGGCATTTCAATGTACATTCTACAAGCACTCCATCTGCAAACAGAACTTAAACTGAGATTGTCTTCCCCATTCAACTTGCCCTCCTCCTCCCACCCCCAGCTTTAATGTTCTGTGGAGAAGCCGGGTGGCAAGATGGACAAAGGTATACCTTTCCTGCTTCATGAATGGTGGCATGGGAATAGATGGCACTTGGCCTTTTCCTCCCAATGCCCACGGAGTGCTCAAACCACTTGCTTCCTACATAAAAATGTTGCTTCCATTTCTGGAGAACGTCCTTACATAGAGAATGGAATATGCTGCAAACATTTCTAGATTTTTTTTCCCTCTCCTCTCCCCTTCTCAAAGAACAAAAAGGGGCTGGAAGGGAAGTGACATGCAGGTTAACATTCAACAGCTGAATTCCAGGTGGGCATGCCAAGGACAGCAAGGCTAAGAACTTGTGGGCCTGTGGAGCCTGCTGGGCCTCCTGCAGGGCTTGCAGAATATTTTTCTCAGCAGATGTTTGAACTGAGTGGTATGGTAACTGGTTTCCTAGAGAGGGAAAGGTGGCAGGCCCAGCTTTGCTGGGAAGTGATTCTTTAATTTCCAGTTGAAACTAGTAGAATTTTGAACAAAAACCCCAGTGTTGAGCCCTCTGCCAAGCAGCAGAGTTAGCCGGAGGGGATGCAGGGCAAAGCTTGGATTGCCAGGCAGAGAGGTGAGATGGTTGTGGGTCGTATGGCAGTGCCAACACCTGCCCTGGCTTCTTAAGATTGTTGCGCCACTCTGGGATCCTTTGCAGAATGGTACTCATGTAATGGTTTCAGACAACACATGCATAATTGACTCTGTGCAGGATGTCACTCAATCAGTTTGGGTTTGCTTTATTTTATTTTATATATATATTTTTTTGGTATCCTGTACATTGCAGTGGGTGTGAAGATAGTATTTTAATATTTGTACAAAGTTTAATTTAATTTTAATTGTTCTATGTATATAACTGCATTTCTAAATAATAAAAAATTCTTATGGAGGCAATTGTGGGAGATGTGATTCTTCAGAGGATTTTTGCAGAATTCCTACATTGAAAAGAACAGATATGAGTAAGAGCTCATGAAGAGTTGGAAGTACTGACTCGGGGGCCGGGTGCCTGGCAAGGGGTGCCGTGGGGAGGTGGTCTGTGGCACAAGGGAGAGTGACCACCGGCGTCATTGCCTTATTCCTTGTTCAGGTGCTCTCAGGATGCCACCCTCTGTTCAGACTGGGATCCAGCAGAACACTAGATGTTGTCTTTGGGGCCTGAGTGGAACGCCAGATGTGTTGGGAGGGCAGACCACCACAAAAGCACAGTGAGTGATGTGATCAGGAAGCACAGGGTGTGACGGGCAGGCAGAGAACTCCTTTTGGATGAGTGGCATTTAAGCTGAGATGCGAAGGGCCAGTACAGGGAGGTTAAACAGCAGGACACTACCTGTCCAGTTGGAAGTGGGGTGGACAGCACATTCTGTTCAAGAAACCAGAAGGAGCCCTGTGTAGCACATGCAGGGCTGGGAGATGGTGACCAGAAAGAGCTATGGGAGCTGGGCACAGTGGCGAACATCTGTGATCTCAGCAACCCCATGTGCTGAGTCAGAAGGCTCACAAGTTTGCAGCCAGTCTGGGCAACTTAGTGAGAACCTGGCTCAAAATAAAAAATAAAAGAGCTGGGGATGAAGGTCAGTGGGAGAGTGTCCCTGAGTTCAGTCCCCAGAACCTTCCCCACACACTCCCAAGCTGAGGGAGGGGGACAGGGACTAGAGTGAGGGCCCTCACCAACCAGGCAGGGAGTTTGCATGAAGAGCAGTTGGAAGCAGCACCTTAGCAGTTTTTAGTGACAGTAGCTTAGTAAGATCTGCAGTTTGGGGAGGGGAAAGAGGAAAGTGCTGGCCTCTGCTAGTGAAGAATTTGGATTTGGGGGGCAGAGGGGGGCAGAGAAGCATGCTGTACCAGGTGGGAGATCAAGTAAGAAGTGGTTGGTCTTGTCTGAGAGAAGATAATGGTTTCCACTAGGGTGTTGGCAATAGAGATGGAGAGAAGTTGGTAAGTTGAAGAGATATTTATTAAGAAGGGAGAATGGGCAATTTGGTGACTGAACTTGATGTGGGAATAGAAAGGGCATCTAGATTCTGCACAACATCACTGTTGGCAGTTGAGAGGAGGGTGGAGAAAAGAGGGCTGCCTTTTACTGAGCACTTTGCCAACTTTTAAAACTAATGGTGATGGGGCTAGGGTTGTAGCTTAGCGGTAGAGCGCTTGCCTAGCATGTGGGTTTGATCAAAGGTATTGTGTCAATCTACAACTAAAAAAAACATTTAAAAAAAACCTAATGGTGATTGACTGGGTGTGGTGGAGCACAACTGTAATCCCAGCAGCTCTGAAGGCTAAGGCAGGATGATCACAAGTTCAAAGCCAACCTCAGCAGCTTAGTGAGACCCTGTCTCAATAAAATACAAAAAGAGCCGGAGGTGGGACTCAGTGGTTTAGCACCCCAAGGTTCAATCCCCACTACCAAAAAAATAAAAACGAAAATAATGGTGACAATAGCTGATACTTTTTGAGTACTTCCTGTCTACTAGGCAAGGCTCTAAGCACTTTGTGTGTATAAGCTCATGGCAACCACACAGTGACTCCAGAGGCAGGTCCCTTTATTGCCTGTATCCCCTTGTCAATACACTGAAACTGAAATATGGAGAAGCAAAATAGCTTTTTCAAGGTGCAGCCTTAAGAAACCCAGGTGGTACTGCTGAGACCACATTCCTTCCTCATCAGGCATTGCCTTCCTCTCTCAGGTTCCTCCTGGGTGTTACCACTTCCCTTCTGCCTTTCAGAGTCTTTGTTCCAACTGGTGAGCTTCAGGGAGATGGAAAACTAATTTCAGACAGGGAAATGGCACACTTTTCACCAGGAAAATAAACTCTTAAAGAATGGCAGTGTTGGGGAGGAGGCATTTAAGGCATGCAGAACATGGTAAGAAAAGTTCCTTCACAAGAAAAAAATATAAAAGGAAAAACTCTTGGGCTGGGGATATAGCTCAGTTGGTAGAGTGCCTGCCTCGCAAGCACAAAGCCCTGGGTTCAAGCCCCAGCACTGCCAAAAAAAAAAAAAAAGGAAAAACTTTAGTGACAAATGCATCTCCTCTGTCCCTGGAAACAGGTGCAGACTAGTGTCCCATCAGGTAAGGAATGCTGGCCCCATACAGAAAGAAGCGGAGAGCCGGGGGAAGAGAGACTGCAGGGTCTGTCAATCTTGGACCTTCGCCTTTTCCTTGATGACAGATGAGGAGGGGCAAAGGTAATAAAACCTGCAGGGCAGGTTAAAGAGCAGCGGGGCAGAGGGCTGGTTGAAGTGGTTGGCGCAGGTGTGAATGGTGTGGGTGGGGAAGAGGAATCTCCTGCCCTGTTGCAGAACCTGGGAAACAGGAGACCCCAGACAACAAAAGCAGTCACAATCTCAGGGGTCTTAGACAACTGAAAAGTACCTTTAAATACACAAAAGTACTAAATATTCATTTCAGATAATCCAGAAGAAATATTAAAACCACTCATGGTACCACTTTGTACTAGTAACGTATTACAAATTTGCCCCTTATAAAAGGTCCCTTTAACTGAGTAAGGTGGTACACACCTGTGATCCCAGTGACACAGGAGACCCAGGCAGGAGGATCATAAGTTCCAGACCAGCCTGGGCAACTTAGTGAGATCCCATCTCAAAATAGAAAGGACCAGGGATGTGGCTCAATAAGAGTGCCCCTGGGTTCAATCCCCAGTACCAACAACAAAAAAACTTTTTGATAATTTCTGTGGATTTTTAAAAGCTTTACAATCTATTGTACTCACAAAACATCAATATTATTTTAGTGTATATAATATTGGTAATTGGGACTCAGAGGTTGTCAAAATCATTTTAATTTTTTCCTTAGGATAAAGTCCTGAAAATGAAACTTCCTGATCAAGAGGTACACATTTTAATGACCTTTGATGTATCACCAATTGCCCACTCTAACTCCAAATTATACTCTCATTGGCAGCATGTGACTTTTCCTACACCTTCACCAACCCTGGAACACTGGAATTTTAAAATTACCAGTTGAAAGAGAATGGGCTGGGGCCATAGCTCAGTGGCAGAGCGCTTGCCTAGCATGTGGGAGGCGGTGGGTTTCATCCTTAACACCACATAAAAGTAAATAAAGGCATTCTGTCCATACACAACCACAAAAAGAATAATTTTTTTTTAAAGAATGGTATTGTTTTAATACACTTTTAATTATTCCTGAAATTGAGTATTTACGTTTGCTCAATCTTTGTAATAAAGGCATCTTGGAAATTTCGAAGAAATCCAAATCTGAGATAACAAAAGTCAAAACAATGATTCCTTTTCTCAATTCTAAGTACCTGTGTGTGCAAGGGGCTGGGGTTGTGGCTCAGTGGTAGAGCACTTGCCTAGCATATGCGAGGCACTGGGTTCCATCCCCAGCACCACATAAAGATAAATAAGAAAATAAAGGTCCATGGATAACTAAAAACCAAAACAACAAAAACAAACCCTGCAAGCTGCCAAGAGGAAGGAGGCTGCTGCCCCAGAACTTGGGAAGAAATTACTCATTACTAGTAAAGTTTTCCCAGTGGGTTCCTGTTGCTGCTTGATGAAGGGAGAGCATGTCTTTGATTTAGGTGTTAAGAGAGCACCTGATACTGTCTTGAGAAAGTTTCTTGGGAAAATTGGCTAAGACGGTTTGGATTTAGAAAATGAGGAGACATAGTCACCAAAGCTTAAGGGGAGATGAGTGAGTGGGGTGGGGTGCTTGGGAAGGAAGGGAACAACAGGGAGATTCCAGCTGAGCCGAAACCCCAAGGGCTTTCATGCCCTCAGGAGGGCATCTGAACTGGGCTCACAAAATGGCACTTTGATGACATTTCTGGAAAGGGCAGATACCTCTGAGCAAGACAGAGGAGATGAAGAACTACGGTATGGCTTCCGAAACACTGTGGATTTCCAGAAAAAGACAGTGGGGGCTGAGTCAAGGGAAGCATTGTGCCTGCCTGGGAGAAGCTATGGCAGGGGTAGGCACTGCAAGCCCACTAGTGGGAGGGGAACAGAGCACAGGAACGCAGGGAGATGGTAGGGACACATCTGGGATGCCCAAAGGTAACTGGCAGCATGGCTTATACACACTGCAAACTCTTGGCCTGCATGATTATAATTAACCCTAACTTTGTAACAGTGCTGGGGATCGAACCCAGGGCCTTGCACATGCTAAGCAGACCTTCCACTAAGCTGTTGTGGGGCGCTACTTAAGAACAGACCCATCACCACTGAGAAATCCTAATTTGAGTCTTTATTAGCCGGCAGCTGACTGTCTCACACAACGCCCCAAATGGCTACTGGGAGAACAGCCCTGAGCATGGGGTTGCAGGGGATTTTATACCATCAGTCAGTACATCAATCCTAAGAGTCTGTAGCTATGATTTAAAACTGCAAACTAACATGCAATCTAAAATTATAAGCAGAAGGGGAAGTGGGTCAAAACGACCTTAGTTGGATACAAGTTAAAGAATGGTTACTAACATCTAGACAATCATTCTCTGACAGGGTACACTGTCCCAGAAAAATGGGAACCAAAAAGAGAACAATTTTAATTGTATAAGAATTGCCGGGCTGGGGATATAGCTCAGTTGGTAGAGAGCCTGCCTCGCAAGCACAAGGCCCTGGGTTCAATCCCCAGCACCGCCAAAAAAAAAAAAAAAAAAAAAAATTGCCATTTTGTGTTGCCAAACATGCTAGACTAAGCAACTGTTGACGGGTACAGAGGCGGGGTGTTCCCACGGGAGAAGCAGTTCCTCCGTGCCATGGAGTCTCAGAGCAAAATGGAGTCTGTTTAGTCATTGCCCATGTAGCCTGGCCTATAACATTTCCATGGAGTCAAATATGTCAACTGGTCACAAAATCACATCCCCATCCCTTGGCTAACCCTAACTGCAGGTGAAGAAACCAGGCTCTAAACCTGAAGTGAAACTTCATCATAAGGTCACCCAGCGCTGAAACGATGGAAACTGGGTCCAACATGACTGTTTCAGTTTAATGTCTTACTCTGCCTCCATGAGACTGCCCACAGCATTCGGGCTGTCTTACCACAGTACCTGACTGGCTGAAGCCACTACACCCAGCCGAGGCCAGATGTACCAAGACAGCTCGAATGACTGCATTTTCTTTCTCTGAAACTCTGTGAGTCACTTGAGTGTTTAAAGCAGGAAAGAAAAGAAACCACAAACCCCCAGCGGTCATTTGTAAAATGTCCAGTTTTAGAAACACTGGATACTGATGTGTGTGGCTACACACTGATTGTCCAAGGCCGCACTGCCAGCTGGCGGTAGAGCTGGGCTGAATTCTAGGCTCCCTCCCTGTCCAGGACCAGCATGGGTCCCCATCCCGCCACTGTCAGCAAGTCCACTCTTCTTTTTGGTTTTGAGTACAGCTCCATGGTTATCTCTAAACCAGCTGCCCTCTGCACCCTGACAGCCACTGCTCGTTGCTCCAGGGGACGCCATGCCACCAGAAGATGAACCTCCTCAGGTCAAGTTCCAAGAGGCCCTCTGGGCAGAAAATCAAACAGTCTCTGACCTGAGGAACGCTTCCCTCCCTTCCTGGTTTCTTCAGGCAGGGACCTAGGCAGGAGGCAAGAAGGGAGAGCCCCCGCCTAGGGAGTGAATGCATCCAAGCGTCAAAGATCTGTGGCAACACTTTCATTTTAATTTCTGACTCTTCCTCTCAAGGCCAGACCTCTGGGCCTGAGGCTGAGGCTCATCTGCAGCCTGGACTGGGGAAAGGAGGCCCTTGGGTGAGGGGGAACCCTGGGTGACAGGCAGCCTTTAGCCTGTATTCTAAGTGGCAGATTTTTCTTCTCTGCTGGCCAGAGGGGCTAGAGCTAGGGGCTAGAGCTGGCTGGCCTATCTCCCCGGCAATGCAACCCTACCCACACAGCCAAAAAGCCCAGTCTCCGTGGAGAGCATCTCGGGGTCTGTCTTCAGGAAGAGAGATGCCTGGGGCCCATGCCGTTGCACCCCAGTAGAGACACTGGTTTGGGGAAGAGTGTTGTAGGGTGCCAGCCAGCCTAGAGTGTCTGTCACTCAACCCCCCTTTCTCTGTCTTTCCCTCATGTTTGCTGAGCACCTATAAGGATCTCAGAACTGGGTAAGGTGCCTTAAAGATATTATTTTATTCAATCAACTCAGCCACTCTTGCAAGGCAGATATCAGATTGGCATGGTGGCACACAGCTTTAATCTCAGTGACACAAGAGGATTGTAGTTCCAGGTCAGCCTGGGCAAGTCAGTGAGACCCTGTCTCAAAATGAAAAAAAAATAAAGGAGGGCTGGCTCAGTGGGAGAGTGTTTGCCTGGCATGTGTGAGGCACTGGGTTCCATTCTCAGCACCACATTTAAATAAGTAAATAAAATAAAGGTACATCAACAACTAATAAAAATATTCTTTTTTTTTGTTTTTTTTAGAGCCAGGGATTGAACATGGGTGCACTCGGCTACTGAGCCACATCTCCAGCCCTATTTTGTATTTTATTTAGAGACAGGGTCTCACTGAGTTGCTTAGGGCCTCACTGAATTGCTGAGGCTGGCTTTGAACTCACAATCCTCCTGCCTTAGCCTCCCGAGTCGCCGGGATTACAGGCGTGCGCCACCGCACCCGGCTAAAAATATTCTTAAATAAAAAATAAAGGAGTTAGAGGATGTAACACAGTGATAAATTGCCCTGGATTTGATCCCAGTTACAACCCCCCGCCACCATTTCCCCTATTTTACAAGTAAAGAAAGTAAAGCTCATGTTCAAGCACAGCCCAAGACCACAGAGGCGATGGAAAATGGACTGAGCCAGGATTTCAATCCAGGCATGCCCTCCTGAACTCAACCCACGGTGCTCACCGGTTCACCTCTTCTGTGGCCAGCCTTCCTCCCTAGAAGCATCTTCCAGCACCTGGCCCCGTCCCACCTATTATCCTGCTCAAGAATCCCTATCAGGAATTCCCAAAACCGGGACATCGACCCATTTTTTATAATACTCAGTCTGAATGCTCATCTCTGCCCCAGCAGTGAGATGGGTTCAGAGCCCCTGGAAAGGTCAGGGGAGCCATGAAATCCAGGCAGCTCCTGTCTGCTGGTGGGGCCTCACTGTGAAAGCTGGGGGGCTGGGCTGGAGGAGGATCTCTGTTCCCAGGTCTTCCCACCTCACCTCAAGATCCAGAACTGGGGTGACTTGCTAGGCTCTTCTCTGCCAAACAGGAAATTTCACTTGACTATGAACCTGGGGCAAGACATGATACATTCCCAAACTGGGCCTGGGTCCCTTCTCCAGGCTGCCTGATGTCACAGGAGCAATAAAGGCACAAGGGACTATCCCATGACACACCCCAGAGTTGAACAGCTGCCCAGCATTTTGGATTTCCTGACCCCCCAGTGTCCCTACGAAAGGAAATTTCACAATATAGATCTCCTGAGCAACCCGTCGGGGCAGCTTAGACTTTCTAAGCCTGGGGTAGCAATGAGTCTAGATCTCAGTTTGGCCGACCTGACAGAGGTTTGGCAAGGTGGACATCCACACAGAGGAGCTGACCTGGGGAAGCAATAGCCCAGGCTCCAGCAAAGTCTGCCTATTTGCAGATAAAGTCTGCTGGCTAGGGCTGAACATCTGGAGGGGTTTGGGTGCTTGAAGGAAAGTTTTAGGCTCAACACAAACACACGGGGCATGGGGCTGCCTGGTTTCAGAGGATCATCTCTGAGGCTTTTGAGCAGCTGAGCTACAAAGACTTGCAGCACTTCGAATGCTATAGCCTCTCTATAGGATGACCATTTCCCACTCTGCTTCATTGTTCATTCACCCATGTGTTAAGTCACTCAACAAACTTTATTTACCTGACATTATACAAAGCCTCATACTAGGTTCTCAGGGCACAGTGATGAATAGGACTCAGTCTTTGTCCTCAAAGCTTTTGTAGATTAATAGGCCAGGCATGGTAGTGCACACCTGTAATCCCAGTGGCTCCGGAGGCTGAGGCACGAGGATTGCGAGTTCAAAGCCAGCCTCAGGAACTTAGCAAGGCCCTAAGCAATTTGGACCCTGTCTTTAAATAAAATATAAAATGGGCTGGGGTTGTAGCTCAGGAGTTAAGCACCCCTGGATTCAATCCCTGGTACCAAAGGAAAAAAAGTATCTACTAGAAGTGTGAATTGGAACATTCTCTGTGGAGAGCAATTGGCAATAGCCATCAAAACTACAATGTAGCTCCTCAGCCTTTCCTTCTTCTTACTGAGCAGCTCATTCCTGAGGGGTATTTTAATTTTTGTGGTGCTGGAGATTGAACCCAGGGCCTTTGCGTATACCAGGCAAACACTCTACCACTGAGCTATACCTCCCGCTCCTGAACAATCCATTCTTAAAGATGATAGGTGGGGACAGAGACAACATTACAAATTCAGAAAGGGGAAAAAGTCTCTAAGGCACACGCATCCAAACCAAACAGAATGAACCCTGGGATGGCAGGTTGGGCCATCCCAGGAGATGGGAGGTATGGGTATGAACTCATAGTTTTCAATTACATAAATTGACATGAAATAGCTACAGAAGTAACGTGGGCAGCCATGTGCCCACACATGCACATGCACACACAGATGCCCTAGCAGCTCTTCGGGGTGGGTGGGAGGGATGCCCCCCGCAAGCAGTGAGTATCCTGAACATTCACATCATAGATTTTAAATACTATGCTCCACTGAAAGAAACCAGGGTACCTTGGAGAAAGGGTTGGTTCCAGGGCCCAAACAGAAAGCCTCCAAGTTGCGCCCTGAGTGCCTTGTATTAGAAGCAAGAAAGTGCCCAAAGAATGGTGCAAATGTGCCCAAAGGAATCCAGCTCAGAGGGGCTTCCGGCCAAATCAGGGACAAGTTGATCATCACAATAATGACAGCAGTGGTAAAATCTGTTGAATAAAAAAGGAGACTGTGCGTCCAGATAAACGTCACAGTGGAAAAGCCCAGTAGATACCACTTTAATCAAAGGGACAAATCAAAACCATGGACTCCTTGATAGGATGCACTAGGAGAACTCGGAGTCCCTTTCTGCTATTCCTAAACTTAATCTTGGGGGGAAAAGTAGAGAAACCCAAAGTAGGTGTTATTTTACAGAATAAGTGTCCTGTCGTCTCTAAAACGTTAAGGTCGTGAAAACCAAGGGAAGACTGAAGAACCGCTCTACACGGAAGGAGACCAGAGACAGGAATGAAAGAGAAGTGGAGCCCATGATTCTGAAGTGGATCCTTTGCAAGAAAAGGTGTACCTTATTGGGGCAAACCTTGAGCAGGGGGTGAGGATTAGATGGTAGTCATTATCAATGTCAAATTTTTTTTTTTTTTTTGATAGTGCTGGGGATTGAATCCAGTGCCTTGTGCTTGCAAGGCAGGCACTCTACCAACTGAGCTATATCCCCAGCCCTCAGCTTCTTGATTTGATGGCTGTGTTGTGTTGACGTGGGGGAAAGTCCTCGTCTATTGGAAACACACGTGAATGTATTTGAAGGGGATTGGGCAACACACTCAAGTGTTTCAGGAAGCTTCCTGAAAGTTTGTGATTGTTTCTAAATAAAATTAGTTACTTCGATCAAAAAATATAACAACTTACCCTTGACCTGGCAATTTCTGTCTTAGTTCTTTTCTGATGCAATAACACCATCTCTCAGACTGGATCATTTTTTTTT
>JAJEJO010004440.1:48160-143988 GCA_020662805.1 Glaucomys volans
TTTCTAACACCTGTGACCTCAGGGCCTCAGCTGCCAGCTGACTCCTGTGAAGATGGGGCTTAGTCCAATGCTAGTGTTCCACTAGGTGGTGCACTAAGCTCACTAGCTGGAGTGCCGTCTACCCTACCTGGGCCAGAAAAAGTTCCCATTAAGAAAGCTTGAGTGACTGGCAGCGACTCACACCTATAATCCCAGGGACTCAGAAGGCTGAGGTAGGAAGATGGCAAGTAGATGGATCTCAGGTTTGAGGCCAGCCTCAGCAATTTAGCAAGACCCTGCTTCAAAATGAAAAATAGAAAGGAATGGGGGTGTAGCTTGGTGGTAAAGCACTCCTGGGTTCAATCCCCAGTACCAATAGATAGATAAATGATAGATAGATAGATAGATAGATAGATAGATAGATAGATGATAGATAGATAGATGATAGATAGATGATAGATAGATATAGATAGATAAATAATGAATAAATAAATCGGTAGGGTTGGGCACAAGGACACATGTCTTGTAATCCCAGTTACTGCTCGGAAGGCTGATGCAAGAGGGTTGCAATTTCATGGTCAGCTTTGGTAATTTAAGGGCTGGGGATGTAATAAACACACCCCTGGGTTTAATGCCCAGCATGGGTGTCAGGGAAGAAGAAAAAAGCAATGGGGATGGAGGGGGTGTACAATGACAGATGAAGGTGAGGGGTTCAGGTCCAAAAATCTGTGTACTAGGACTAGAATTTCATAACAGAGTGCGAGATCTGGGCAAATCCTCCCATCTGCCTTCTATTGCACAGATAGTCCAGAGTGGTGAAATACAAACTCTGTAGTTCCATCTCTCCACCCATCCAGGGTTTAGCTGAGTGTCCTCACCAAGGACTGGCCAAGGTCACTATTGGTTAATACTAGAAGGTCATTTAATGACCAGACCTCCTGGAGAGATACTACAAAATCTTAGAATCCCCCCAGATTCTTTTTATTAGCTTTTGTAAAGGACTTTGGCCTTCTTTTCTATATCCATATGTTTAATATTTTAGAAATACACAACAGTCAAAACAAATACAGAAGGCACATTGTGGCATGTGGGGGAGGGGGACTGGAAACCCTTAGATCTTCTCCTTCTCAAGGAAAGAAAGCAGCTAACAGGGGTCCCCAAAGAGGCAAAAACAAATGTAATGTCTGAAACTTGATTGGTTCCTGGATGGGGGAGAGGAGCAATTGCAGTAGCCATTTTGTGGACAATTACAGAAATTTAGCAACGATTGAGGAAATTTTAATATGAATATGGTATGAGGTGATATTAGGGAATAGTCGTTGATGTTTTTACATTGCTGGTAGTGCTGTGGTTATGTAGAAGATTGTCGTTATATTTGGGAACTATATGCTGAAGTGTTTAGGGGCGAAATGTGATTACACATTTTACTTTTAAGTTGTTTAGCCAAACACACACACATACACAATAAAGTGAATATGACAAATTTTTAGTAATTGTTAGTGGAGGGAACACAGATGTTTATTGTACTATTCTTTTGACTCTTCAGTATATTTGAAATTTTTCAAGGCTAAAGTTGGATGAGGGTGGAGCTGGAGTTTTGGCTCAGTGGTAGAGTACTTGCCTAGCACGTAGGAGGCACTGGGTTTGATCCTCAGCACCACATAAGGTATTGGAGGAGGGCATGTAGCTCTCCAGGACATTTGGACCTACAGCTCCTGTTGAGCCATGTGCGGGGTCTTTACAGGGGGTGACACTCCTGCAGGTCAGAGGTGACTCCTGACTCCATTTCTGTGCACAGGTGTGAGACACATTGTGCCTATTAGAATCTGGATCTGCCCGTTAAGCCCTATGGGCACAGGGTAGATGAGAGGGGAGGTGACAGGTTATATGTAGGGAAATATCTGACTTGTACATGGTAGATACTCAATAGATCAGTATGCACTGGCTCAAAATCAGTAATTGGTTCAAAAACATTTATGAATGTCCTTGACCATTAGATGATAAAAGCGGTCCTGTGTCTGTCTGTTTAATTGTTGGTCCCTCTTCTATGCTGGTGGACTCTTTTGTGGAGCCTATTCAGCTGTCCACTGGGGGAAGAGCCATGGCCACTTGCCAAAGCCATCCTGGCAACCCTTCTCCCCGGTAGTTACCAGAAAACCCTCCAAAGTGGGTTAGGCATGCATCCCAAAAGACCCTACTGCACCCTTTGGATTTGGGGGATCAAGGAAGGTGGGCAGGGGAGTACCAAGGACTGAGAAGTGCTTGGTATTCATTAAGAACTCAGTAATTCAGCCTTGGGTGGTCACCAACTACTCAATGAGCACCCAGTGTATGCCAGACACACTGCAGTCCTTTTTCAACCCTCTCAACAACCCCATGGACTGGGATGCATGATTCTGGTGTCACAGAGAGATGTAAGGAGGAAAGAATTGGAAAGTGATTTAAACGTTCCTCAGGAAGCTGGGCAGACAGGGGAAGAGACAGAGAGAGGAAGGGCGGGGGGAAAGGTCACGATGCTGGCAGTGAGCTGAGCCAGGCTTCCTCACTGCAGAGTGTACAACAAGCAGGGACAGCTGTGGAGGAGCCGAAGAGGAAGGTAGAGAGGCTGCTGATGGAGCACAGGGTGCGGAGATCCCAGGTGGAAGGGACCACAGCAGTGTTCTGGGCAGGAGGCAGGGAGCACAGGTGAACCTAGTCAGGCCTGAGCCCTAGCAGGGCTGCCGAAGCCAAAGCAGCTACCAGTCTTAGCGCTCCAGAACCTTGACTGATCCCAACAGGACCCAGTGGGACTAGGGAGTCTCCACCGACAATAAGACAGTGCACTGCATATAGGGACTTTAACAGCAGTGACTTGGCCCTGCCATATAGTGTCACAGTGTGCTGGCAATTCTGACCAGTCAAATATGCCTCCCTGGAAGAGCTTTGTGGTCTAACTTCTAAAAAGTTGCTGCAGGTTCTTGTGAAGTTTTAATAAAATAGAGGTAAGTTTCAAATCCACCATTTTTATTACTTCTGTCTGAAGAGCTGTTTTTCATGATAGGGAAGTTAGGCATCTGCCACACCCAAGTACACTCAGCTTCACATGGCCTTATCAAGAGCAAGTTCATGGGGGTTAGAATGATTCATTCCTTGTACTGGTCATGTCGCTGTGTTTAAAAGGAGTTTCCAAATCTGCTGCCAGGGCCCAGGGATGGGAAAGGTGAGGTCACAGAAAGTGGGTTACTTTAATTCTGTTGCTGTGTGTTCATCTAGCCCTGATCCTTGTGGTATTTTCTTTGGGGAAAATGTTTCTTTGTGTACATCTTCTCCTTCTGTAAAATTTCAAAGAAATTTAAAGAATGGAAAGTTCAAAGCCAGCCTCTGCAATTTAGCGAGACCCTAAGCAACTCAGCAAGACCCTGTCTCTAGATAAAATTTTAAAAGGGCTGAGGATGTGGCTCAGTGGTTAAGCACCCCTGAGTTCAATCCCCCAAAAAGAATTTAATCCATCATGTCTTTCAGTAATGTAATATTTTGTTTATTTTAACTGTTATCCATACAAAGTTCAATGCAAGAAAAACCTCATGTTGTTTCTTTTCTGACCATCTTTATATTTGTCTCATTTCCATAATGATTGTTGTAGGTAGTTTTTTTTTTTTTTTTTTTACCAGGGATTGAACCCAGGGGCACTCCACCACTGAGTCACATCCCCAGCCCTATTTTGTATTTTATTTAGAGACAGGGTCTCACTGAGTTGCTTAGGGCCTCGCTAAATTACTGAGGCTGGCTTTGAACTCCTGATCCTCCTGCCTCAGGCTCCCAAGTGTTGGGATTACAGACGTGCGCCACCACGCCCGGTTTGCAGGTAGTTTTTGTTGTGTAGAGGAGGATGGTGCTAAAAACCAACCTGCTCAGGCAGGTGGTCAGATGCGCTAGGCAGTTTGGCCTTTTCCTCTGTCAACCAGGCATCACAGGGCGATGTGTGGGCTACACTGAATGACTTGCATTCATTCATGGGAATGATCACTTGGCATTGGTTCAAGCATGAGTGCCTCACATTATAGGAAGAAAGCCAGAGACAGTCAAGGAGCTGGTCTTCCCTTTGGAAATGTGAACCAGAGACTTTCCTCTGAGTAGCACAGCAGAGTTGAGGCCATGTGTGGGATTCTGGGGGACAAGAGTGACTTTGTTGGTGGTGCCAGGGTGGGGGTGGGCGGTGGAGGACGGGCCTCCTGGCTTCTCTCTGTGGCCCTCCCCCTGCTGGGGGTAACCAGGAATGCCAGGTTATCCTGACACCTGGGACTGGAAAGGAAAGGAGAGCCCCTTCTGCATTCAGCTTGGGATTCAAAGTCAGGCAGGAGAGCTGGTGGGGCTTGAGGGCAGTGACAGATCAGGTGACCTCTCCCTTCTGGACAGACAGGTCTGGGCAGCCAGGAGTCTGGGGTGGCCTGGTGGGCTGAGCCTCCCTCCCTCCCTCTTCCACTCCTCTTCTCTTCTCCTCTCCTCTCTACTCTGTTCCTGTCTTCTATTTCATTAAAAATAAAGGTGAGACCCACCAAACTGATCTCAAGGACCACCAATGGGTTGGGACCTACAGTGCAGAAACCTCTAGACCAGATGATCTGCTGACACCCAAAGGATCTAGTCAATGATCTTGAGGTTAGTTGTGTGACCTGCTGGGTCTGGCACCGTAGTTCTTCTAGAGTGAGGAACACCAGCTTCGAATCTCCTGGGTTGGTCTGTGCCTAGCTGGCCACTGCCTCCATTGAACTTGACTCTTATTTTATTTACTTATTTGGTACGGGGGATTGAACCCAGGGGTGCTTAACCACTGAGCCGCATCCCAACCCTTTTTATTTCTTATTTGAGACAGGGTCTTGCCAAGTTGCTTAGGGTGTTGCTAAATTGCTGAGGCTGGCCTTGAACTGTAATCCTCCTTTCTCAGCCTCCCCAGTGACTGGGATTACGAGTGTGCATCACAAGTGGGCAACTTAACTCTTCTTTAAACTCTGTGACCTTGGGGTGTGCTCTCAGAACACTAAAGATGGAATTTTTAAATATCCTATTTAAAATTTTTATAGGAAATTTCAGAGATATAAAATTAGAGAATACTTCAGTGAACCTTAGTACCGATTGCTGTGCGGCAACAGTCACCACTATTCTATAAATTTTGTATAACTTTTTTTCAAATGCAGAAGTTATATTTAATGACAAGAAAAGATCTTCCTGTTTTATGAAAAAAGAACCTGTTTATAAAGTATCTGTGGTCAATGCACCATGATCCCAATATAGTAAAATGCAGCTGTTGGAATGTTGGAACAGCAGATAAAGCTCACAAGGGAGATGTGTCCAACAAAACTGTGCTGTGCACCTCGTATCTGTGACTTGTTTTGGTGGCTTCTGTTATTTTGTTTGAAAATGAAAGAGCTTAGTGGTTGAGTGCCCACTAAGCACTCAATTCCCAGTACCAAAAAAAAAAAAAAAAAAGGAGAGGAAAGGGATGGTATTGGGAAATAAGACTGATCAAATTATGCACTTGGCATAATGAATCCCAACATTATGTATAATTATAATGCACTAATAAAAATAAATAAATAAATGAAATGCAAAGGGCTGGGGATGTGGCTCAGTGGTAGAGAGCTTGCCTAGCACATGTGAAGCCTAGGTTCAATTTTTAGCACTGGAGAGAGAAAGGTGGGGGGGTAGATACAACAATTTTTAAAATTTTAATTGACACATAATAATTGTACATATTTATTCATGGGTGACAGTATAATGTATGCGTACAATGCATTATGGCATGTCAGGATAATTGGCATATCTATCACCTCAAACATTTGTCACTTCTTTGTGTTGGGAACATTCGAAATTCTACTAGCTAATTTGAAATGGACAATTATGGTGGCTTATTTTCCAGAAGAGCTTGTCCTGGGGGCAGGGGAGGTATCTCAGTGGTAGTTGGAAGGGCACAGCTGCCACCTTGTTCAAAACATTCTGCCACCCACCACTCACCCACTCATTTCTGGTGTTGAAATATCACTGACAAAAAGCTACAGGACTTCAGTAATGCCGAAAATTGGATTCATAAATGCAATGCATCTCTGAAGTCATGACGGAAAGCATATTTGACCAAGTTAGGTGTCGTTGGGATATTCTTGCTAAGTGAAAAAAAAAGTTACAATCCTGTCAGCCGGCTGATCCTAAATTTGATTTCGATGTAATATTAACCTAGGAAGAAAGCCTGGAAAGATGCCAGAACATTGGCAGTGACGTTAGTGGGGTGGGCTTATGGTGATGTGTTTTATTTTTCTTGTTTATCTGCATTATCTACTTTTTTTTTCCAGTGAGGTGCTTATGGAAAAATGAAAGCAATTTAAACATTCACAATTAATAATTGTTTGTTTTATCAGTTGCAGTGTCATTGCATTTGAAAGCATGAAGAGCAATCAGGCCACTAAAGTGAGAGAAGGAAGTTCCCTAAGCTGGCAGAACCTGTCTGACAAAGAACCTACCTTCTCTAGGCAGGCTTGGGGAAGACACTGATAATGACTTTGTTTCCTCAGGTGTGAAAGAGGGTGGAGGTGGTGATACAGGTGTGGGCATTGCACGGGGGAAACGAAATACCCAACAGAACCTGGGCAGTCCTTTGGCATTGGGTGTGTGTGCAGGTTTATGCAAAACAGGCGCTTGAAAAAATGACCCTAATCCAGTGCAGCGGATTTGAAGAAATGCTTGGCTCCCGATAAAACAAGTTTCCCTTCCTCGCGGATGCTTCAAGCAGCTTGAACATGGAAAACAAAACAAAGTCCAGAAGTGGAAGAGTAAAAAAAAGAATTCTTAAATAAGGAAGGTCATGATCACCGATTTAAAAAAAGGAGACATGTGCTTGGATTCCCAGAATAGGATCTTCTGTGATGCTCCCCAGTGACCAATCCAGCGAGGGCTGAGATTGAAACTGAAAACTGTCCCACTCTTTAGCCACAAACCACGAAGCAGAAGGGAAGGGATAGTTTTACGGGAAACCCAGATAAATAGGGTACATGCTAATAATAACACTAGTAAGAGTGGCTGCCATTTATTGAACTCTTGTTATGACACCAAGAGTTTTATATGTATCTCTTAATCCTTGTTATGACCATGAACTAATTGGATCAACCACACAGTGCTGCAGAATCTTGTTCTATAAAATCAGGCTACAGGAAATCTTGCTACTTGAATTTTTTTCAGTGAGAATGGAACATCCCATTTTTTCCAGAAAGTTCTGAGTCATACAGGTCACTAGTGTTATTGGCCAGGCTATATGGGCAATGACCAAACAGACTCCATTTTACCCTGAGACTCCATGTCATGTAAGAAATGCTTCTCCCATGGGACACCCCACCTCTGTATCCATCAATAGTTGCTTAGCATAGCGGGCTTGGTGACACAAAATGGCAATTCTTTTTTGTTTTTTTTGTTTGTTTGTTTGTTTTGGTACCAGAGATTGAACCCAGGGGCATTCCACCACTGAGCCGCATCTCCAGCCCTATTTTGTATTTTATTTAGAGACAGGGTCTCACTGAGTTGCTTGGGGCCTCGCTAAGTTGCTGAGGCTGGCTTTGAACTCCTGATCCTCCTGTCTCAGCCTCTCAAGTGCTGGGATTACACGTGTGCGCCACCGCGCCCCGTTGCAATTCTTATACGATGTAAAATTGTTCTCTTTTTGGTTCCCATTTTTCTTGGACAGTGTACCTTGTCAGAGAATGATTGTCTAGATGTTAGTAATCATTCTTTAACAACTAGGGTTGTTTTGACCCACTTCCCCTTCTGCTTATGATTTTAGACCTCATGATGTTTGTAGTTTTGAATTATAGCAACAGACACTTGTGCTTAATGTACTGACATGCTTTACTTATGGTATAAAAGGTACACTTAAATGCTTGGAGGGAGTTGAAGGATGCAGACTTGTAGCTTGCCCCTCTGTCCTGCCAGCTGGTGAATAAAGATGGTTCTGTCTCCTACTTTAAGATCAGCTCGGTGATTTATTGCAATCTCACCATAACACTAGAACACATAGCAACTTGGAGTTCCAGTTGAAGTTTAGAGCTTCAGATAAGGGACTTGGGGATATAATAGTCCACATTGAGTTTACTTTTGTAGTTGGAAGGAAAAGATAGTCCTGAGTTCATGTCCTAACCTTGTTGACAATCAGACCTGATGTTTCTAACAGAACCACAAACAATGTTTCTAAGAGGCTGTGAAACAGGCTGTGTCAAGACCATACAATCGCTTTCCTTTTGAATCATTATCTCCTTACCGATGACACTCTTGTTTCTTCTGCCTCCTGACCAGAAATTCCAGAGAAACCCACTGCTAAATTCTCCTTGCTCCCTGATGACCCTGAATCCGGAGCTGCTTCCCTTCCCCTGGTTCCATCCCGAATCACTTCCACAAGCCCCCCACCATGTAAAAATCCCTCCTTTCTTCCTCGTGATGAGACGGCCACGGTTTGCCATAGTATGTGTTACGTCCTCATCACCAAGTTTGTAGCCCTAACTTTTTTGACTCCAGGTTCGTGTCTTAACACGAACATTTCTGTTGCTAACAGCATAATGCCAGAGATTGAGATGATCATTTAAAAAAAAAAAAAAAGGAGGTTTAGCCGGGCGTGGTGGCGCACGCCTGTAATCCCAGTGACTCAGGAGGCTGAGGCAGGAGGATTGTGAGTTCAAAGCCAGCCTCAGCAACTTAGCGAGGCCCTAAGCAACTCAGTGAGACCCTGTCTCTAAATAAAATACAAAATAGGGCTGGGGATGTGGCTCAGTGGTGGAGTGCCCCTGGGTTCATCCCCAGTACAAAAAAAAAAAAAACCTGAGGTATGCACGAGAATCACTTGGAGCAGTTGTTAAGATGCAGATTAATCGAGAACTTCCCCACCATCAGTTAAAGGAATTTTTCAGACATATGAATTACAAATACATGTCAAAGTGGTTTTTCGGTTTTGTTTTGTTTGTTTTTTTTTTTTTTGCAGTACTGGAGATTCAACTCAGGGGTACTCTACCTCTGAGCTACATCCCCAGCTCCATTTTTCATTTTTTCATCTTGAGACAGGGCCTCACTAAATTGCTGAGGCTGGCCTTGAACTTGCAATTCTCCTGCTTTAGCCTATGGGGTTGCTGGGATTACAGACATGCACCATTGTGCCTGGTCAGGTCAAAGTTTTGTTTCAAGCATCCTGCAAGGAGAGTTTCTAAAAAGGAAGAAGAAAAACTGACACAAATACTTCTTTCTGGGCAGAGACATTTTAAAGGAAAAGGTAAAATACACACTGGATTTTGAAGACTTCATTGTAAAAATGTAAACTATCACCTTAATGACTTTTTATATATATATATATATTATTATTATTATTATTATTATTTTTTTTTTTTTTTTGGTACAGGGGATTGAACCCAGAGGCACTCCACCACTGAGTCACATCCCCAGCCCTATTTTGTATTTTATTTAGAGCCAGGGTCTCGCTGAGTTGCTTAGGGCTTCGCTAAGTTGCTGAGGCTGGCTTTGAACTTGTGATCCTCCTGCCTCAGCCTCCCAAGTGCTGGGATTACAGGCGTGCACCACGGCACCTGGCTATGACTTTTATATTAACTGCATGTTGAAGTGATAATATATTAAGTTAAAGAAGACATATTTTAAAAATTATTTTCACCCGTTCATTTTACCTTTTGAAAAATATGACTGCTAGAAAATTTAAAATTATAGATGTAGATCACATTTGTGGCTTGCATTTTTTATATCTATTGGACAATGCTAGTTTAGATAATCTTTGCTAGACTAGGACAAAAAAAGGAGCAGAAAAAGAATGTCCAGTTAAAGATTATCAGAAACCTCCTAGGACTGGTTAAAGGTCCTTAGAATCCTCCCAAGACCACAATTAGTCTGGTGAGCTTCCCTAGAAAGGGTTCTTCTTTGCAGGGGGGTGTACCAGAGGTTGAACTCAGGGGCACTCAACCACTGAGCCACATCCACAGCCTTATTTTATATTTTATTTAGACAGTGTCTCAATGAGTTGCTTAGGGCCTCACTTTTTGCGGAGGCTGGCTTTGAACTCTTGATCCTCCTGCCTCAGCCTCCCGAGCCCCTTAGATTACAGGCTTGCACCACCACACCCAGCCCAGAAAGGGTTGTTAAGGGCTGGGGACATAGCTCAGATGGAAGAGTACTTGCCAACTATGTCCAAGTCTCTGGGTTCAAACACCAGCACTGAAAGAGAGAGAGAAAAAAGGTTATTTAGCCCATTAAAATTTATCAGAAAATTGCTCAAGTGTCCTTATTAGAAGGGCAAAGTTCAGAGCAACCTGAGTGCCACTCTGACTTGGGTTGGTGCAAGTCTTTCTCAAAGTCTCAGAGAATGTGTTCCCAAGGGCTTTTAAGGAAGGCTCAGAAATCTGTTAGCCAGTCCCTCGTGGTGGTTCTCTGGGTTTGAGAACTGCCAGTACTTAGAAGGTCCTTGCATAGGGTTTGTGACCCCTTGGAAGGAGGGAGAGAGGTACCCAGAGTGGGCACTGTAATAGCCCTGTGATAAAAGTCATCTGCTTACTGAACATCATCTGATGGACCATCATCAGGATTTAGTACAAGGATTCAGTACAGGATTTAGTACAATTCTCATAATACTCACCTTTTTGAAGCCCTTCCCTGGGTTAGTGACTTGAGCGCTGTGCCTCAGGCCAGTGGTCTATCTTATTGCTTACCTACCCTTTAAAAGAACTTTGAAAAACTACAGAGCTTTTCCTACATTTTAGATTGACATCTAAAACTTTTAGTCATTGATTTAAATAGCTGGTCACAGTGGCATGCATCTGTAGTCCCAGCTACTTGGGAGATTGAGGAGGAGGATCACTTGATCCAGGAGTTCAAGGATAGCCTGGGTAACATAGTGAAACTCCACCTCAGAAAACAACAACAAAAAACCAACAAATACATAGTTACCGAGGATGTAATCTCTCTCTCTCTCTTTTTATTTTTATTTTTTGATAACAGGGATTGAATCCAGGATCACTTAACCACGAGCCACATACCCAGCCCTTTTTATTTTTTATTTTTGAGACAGGATCTCAATAAGTTGCTTAGGGCCTCGCTAAGTTGCTGAAACTGGCTTTGAACTTTCAATCCTTCTGCCTCAGCCTCCTGAGTTGTCAGGATTACAGGCATGAGCTACTGGACCCAGCTCTAATATTTTTGAGTATTGATATTTTAAAATAAACTATCACTTTTTTCTTTTTTTTTTTTTTTTTGGGGGGGGTACTGGGGATTGAACCCAGGAGGCACTCCACCACTGAGTCACATTCGCAGCCCTATTTTGTATTTTTATTTAGAGACAGGGTCTCACTGAGTTGCTTAAGGGGCCTCGCTAAGTTGCTGAGGCTGGCTTTGGACTTGTGATCCTCCTGCCTCAGCCTCCCAAGTGCTGGGATTACAGGCGCGCCACTGCTCCTGGCTTCACTTTTTTTTTTTTAAAAGTGCTGGGTATCAAACTCAGGGCTTCACACATGCTAGGCAAGCACTCTACCACTGAGCTACATCCCAGCCCTCCAGAATTCTATCCCAATATAATATGTTTTAATATCTTAAAAAATCTTAAAACACCCTTTCAAAATCTATGAATTAAAATTATGTATATAAATGTGTATTGAAAATTTTAACTGTCCATGATCAAATCAACCTAAGTTTATTACAAATTTTGCTGTTTTTTCCATTTCAATCGTAATTTTTATAAGAAATACATCTCTTCATGGGGTGGGCTGAACTTTTTTTAAGTAGCTGTGGATGACTAATATTCATTACAAAAAGACATAAGTGCTAAGAAGTTTGGTTAAAGCAATGCCACTCAACTTTAAAATTCCTTCTGAGTTACATGTCAAAAATCTTTTTATGAATGATCAAAAATTATACTTAATGCTGTATTAGCTGGCAACTTGGTTATATCCTCCTTCCAATTAGTTTAAGATTGTGCATTATCCCTAAAGAATTGTAAAACACCATGTCCTGAATGCCCCCTTGCTGTTCCCAAAACCTAGCCAACTTAAAGGAACAATGAGAGCCAGCCTGGGCTGGAACATCCAGATACATATTATCTTGAAGGACACCAGCGTTCTTTTGGGTACAGTGGGAACTAGGGCAAGATAGTGTCATCTGTAGAAGGCTACTTTCTTGCATGTGCACCAGGGCTGTTTCTCCTTGGGATGTGAGCCATACCAGCTAAATAGCAAGTCAATGCTGATGATGTCACGGCTTCTGCAGCCTAATACATAGAACCCCTCTCTGAGTGGGGATGGACACAGTACTAAGGGCACTGGGGAAAGGCTAAGTGTCCCTCCTCCAGCAGGCCACCACTGAACAAAATGCGTTGAGGCAGAGGAGGTGAAGCACCTTGAGGGACAGAGGTGCTCACTATCTGTTCAGCTTGTCACCACTGAACTCTTCCTGGAGTCACTGGTCCTTTGTAAGCTTTTGCCAATAAAGCACACGTCTCCCGCGCTGCGCCCAGGCACTTTCTTTGGCTTTCCATAGCCAACCTCGCTGCTCTGGCCCCCCTGGGCTGTGGACAAGATGGCTTGGGAACCACTTGATTCTCAAAAGGAGTTGCTGCCCCGTCATGAGACTCATCAGCTTTCTCAATATCCACCTGATATTTCCAGTTGTCCCTTTGTGTGGGACCTCAGAATTGTCCTGACAAAAGAAAGGCAAACCATCCCCCATTTCAAAATCTTCATCTGGTGGGGAAAGGGCTGCTAGACGGGAGGTGCCTGGATCATCAGAGTGTTCATGATCAAAAGTTCAGCATCTAGAGTGGCAGCGGCAGGTGCCTTAAATTGTAATTCCAGGTATCCCTGGGAAAGACAGTGTCCCTCAGGGGTTCACATGCCCTGGGCATCACACCCAGCCAGCCTAGCAGAGCAGCTGCTGCAGCCTAAAGCTCTATATGAAGATAAGCTTGGCCTCCTGGAGAGGTGGTGGAGGCTGCTCACCTGGTCAGGGTGTTGCAAGACACTCCACCCACAGAGCTGCCAGGTGGTCTGCTGGTTTTCTTTTTTCTTTTATTTTCTGGTATTGGGAATTGAACCCAGGGTCTCTCTACCACTAAACTACATCCCAGCCCTTTTTAATTTTTTATTTTGAGACAGGGTCTCACTAAGTTACTGAGGGTCTTACCCTCCACCACCACATCCAGCCTCATCCTCCCTCTTTTTAAACATTCTTTTCTTCTTTCCTCTTATGTGATATTTTTTTCTTCTTAAATTTCTCTGGATATGTCCTTAAGCTTTTCTTTACCCATAGCTAGAATTTTTTTCTTTGTCATGGTAGTAAGTTTGAGCTCTGCTTGGATTTAAATGCTTACTTGCTGTTGAACTTTGGAAAGCTATTCCAAAGAGCAAATGCACTTTCAGTTTAGACAGACTTGGCTTTGAATCCCACACTGTCACTACTATATTACCAAACCTGGGAAATAAGCCTCTCAGAATAAATTTCTGATTCCATAAACTAAAGTTAACAATGGCCATCTTAGGGTTGTTGAGAGGCTCAAATAAGATAAGTCAATGAAACTTCCTGTGCAGTACCTGGCACGAGCAGACCTCCAATTATTCCTGAATGTCACAAACCATAGTGTGTAATTATTAGACTATCTTCCTGTGCTAGACATAGTGAAGAATACAGGAATGATTTAGGCAGATAAGATGGTTTCATGTCTTTGCTAAAGCAGCCTGGTGCTGAAGGAGGGACAAGTTGGTTTATTCTGCTCTGGTAGAAAGCTGGTAGGCGGTTGGAAGCTGGAATCTAGGGGCTCATTGGATGTAGACCATTTTGAAGTTGAGCTCCTAGTTTACTCAAGATTCAGGATGCAGCCTAATCGGCCATTACTCTCTTAACCCATATCCCATTCAAGAGCTGGGCTTTTTGGCAGCCATGTTTATACCACGTGACCTCATCCCCTCTGATCCCACCAGTGTGGACACCTGGCCCACACAGGACCAATCAGATTTTCCTCACCAGGGAATATGGACTTGGGGCTAAAATTTCCAGTCTTGTTCTGAGATTTGCTTTTGAATGAAGAGGTTAAAAACCTGGGTGATATGGTATGACCATCTTTTCCCATATGAATTGAGAGGCAGGGAAAGTCCAATTTCAGGGAGTGAGAAAATGAGATTTAAAAAAAAAGAAAGAAAGAAAAAAGAAAACATCAGAGAGGAGAGGTAGAAACTGTAAATTTCTGAGTTTTCCCATTTCCTATTTCGAACTCATTCTCAGGCCTGAGCACATTCTTGCCCTTGGATTTCATGAGACACTCCTGAGTCCTTACTGACGGGCCCATTTTATTGCTGACACTGGATCATGTTGTGCTTTAAGCTATTTACCTCTCAGGTAGCAGAAGACAACTTGAGCTAGCTTAAGCAAAAAGATGAAGTTAGTAGAAACTTCATCTGGGGCTGGGGGAACCTCATGTGATCTGGGAGGATTGAATAACCTGGTTTCAGGCAGTGCTAGTACCAGGGCAGCTCTGGGAACTTCTCTAGGAACAGGAAGTGGATACTGCTTGGCCAGCCCAAATGATGTCTCCCACAAGCTGGTTTGTGCAACTGCCTAGAGCTTACTGTGAGTCGGAAACTGTGCTTCTCAGACTTGTAATAACAGAGTCTGACATTAAAGAATGTATAACCTCCCACAAACAGTAATACTGCAAGGCAGCCTATGACAACTGTTGGGAGAGATGTATGAGCATAAAGTGCTTCAGGAATTTGGGAAGGCCAGATACCTTTGAGCTGTGGTGACTACAGCCCAGATGTCAGGCCAAGGTTGGCAAGTGGCTTCCTGAACAAAATACTAAAACTACACTTAACATGCCCTTAAAAGTAAATAGAAGAAGTATATGTACATGTATGCAGGTGTATGTGTTTGTGTATGTGTGTGTGTGTGTGTGTGTGATCAAATGTAAATTGCAATGAAGCAAGACTGGGTTTTGGGAGAACTAATCCACAGAGTGAACCACATTGATATAAGCAAATGGATCAAACAAAAAGCAAACACAAAACAATTGAGCCGTGTTCTGTCTGAATTCTAAGCAAGTAAATCACAATCTTGTAATCCTTGGTCTCAGTCCTGATCTTGAGTCACTGGTCAGCTAGTCTCCCCTGAACTCTCACCCACAGTGTTGGAGTGTCTGCCCTCTGACTCTCCTGGGCTCATTCCCTGTCTCCACTAATCATCAAAAGGGTCTTTCTGAGGCAGACACATCCTTAATCTGTTCACAGTATACTCCTCCACATCTTTGTCTCAACAAAGCCTGGGTGACTTCATCTGTTTTTATGGCTCAATCATCACCCATGTGGGAATTCCTCTGAACTTGATTTTAAAACTTGCTCTAGCTCATATCTATCTCCTATGCTTTGGATTTATGCATCCTGAGACATCTGCCTGATGCGTCCTGAAACATCTCTCAGGTTGTCCCACATACTTCCAACTCAATAAAACCGAATGGACTCTGGGGCATTTCCTCCCTCATTTTCTGCTCCCTATTCCCTATAGTCTCCATCACACCCATACTGTACATTTTACTGGAAGTAAAATTTGATTCTTATTTCTCCTCTACCCACCATGTCAAATTGATCACTAAGTTGTTTTTCAACATTTCTCCAGTTTGTCCCTGCCCTTTACTGCTGCCCCATCAATCCCATGTGTATTTTTCAGGGTCCACCACAGAAACAGAACAAGGAGAGAATTCATTAGGAGATTTGCTCACACATCACAGAGGTTGAAAAGTTCCATGATAGGTTTTCTGTAAGCTGGAGAGTCAGAGAAGTCAGTAGAATGGCTCAGTCCAACCAGCCAGAAGCCTCAGAGCTAAGGAGGCCAACAGTGCATCCCCAAACCTGAGCCAAAGACCAGGGAGTCGGTAGAGGACCACTGGTGTGAGTCCCAGAACCCAAAGGCCACAGAACTGGAGCCTGACGTTCAAGGGCCGCAGCAGGAGAAATCAACCCTGCTTTGAAGGAAGAGCCAGAGGAGGGAGAATGTCCCCCCTGCTCTGCTTTCCTGTTCCTTCCAGGCCCATGCTGAATGGACGGTGCCTGCCCACGGTGAGCTGATCGATTCGCCAATCTTCTCAGGAAACACCCCACCCCCACACACACACCGCCATACTCAAAAGTGCCCTTTTCCGGTTCTCTAGGCATCCCTTAACCCCAGCAAGTCGATACTTCAAATTAACCACCACACCAGGACTGACTTCATGTGCTATTCTTGTTTTTGTCTCATCATCTACATTAGTTACCTTTTGTTATGTGACAAATTACTCCAAAATTAGCCATTTAAAACAGTATTGTTTCTGAGGTTAGGAATCTGGAAGCAGCTTGGCTGGTAGTGTCCCATACCTATACCCAGAAGTTGTACTAATGTGCTAATGATGTCCAGTTTTATGTGCTAATGATGTCCTGGTCACTAGCTGCTATGGTTTCAATGTGTACCTCAAAATTCACAGGATGGAAATTTAATCCCTAATGCAGCAGTGTTCAGAGGTGAGCCCTTTCTGGAGATGTTTGGCTCATGAGGGCTCTTTCCTCATGAATGGATGGATGCTGGTATACAAGGGCTTGACAGAGGAGTATGTCATTCTTGACCTTCTGTCCTCTGTCATGTGAGGATCCAGTGTTTCTCCCCTCCAGAGGACACAACATTCAAGGCACCATCTTGGAAACAGAAAGCAACCTTTACTGAGTGTCAGCTCCTTGATCTTGGACTTCCAGCTTCCAGAATGGTAAGAAATACATTTCTGTTCTCATACCCGTCTGTGGTATTCAGTTACAGCAACACAAATGAGCTAACACTGGCTTTCCATCAGGACTCAAACTCCTGTGTCTCTGTATTCCTAATGACATCTCACTGTGAATTCAGTCAGTTCTCCATGGATTTCATTAGCATGGGCTAACTGCTTCACCAGTAGGATGTCTTAGTCCAATTTTCTTTAACCCAAGACAAGGGCCATTTGCATTAATATTTTTAAAACAGGAAACTTTATTTGAGGTACAGCAACCAGGAAAAGACATATGGTAGGGCTTTGCATTCCTTTCTACACTCCGGGTCCTAGAGAAAGCCAATTTCTTCTGGACTAAACTTGGCCCATTTGTGAGAACTCTGACTTACGGAACAGTGTTCTTCACTGGTTGGTTCTGTGTGTCTCATAATTGTATCATGGATGTAATTATTTCTGAGATTGGGACTGATTTGGCAGGCTCTACGATGGCTCCGCTGTGAATTAGAGACTTTATGCTTTGCAGGCTTCCTTTTGATACAAAAGATGGAAACAGCCCAGCAGTTAGTCAGTTCCCAGTTCCTGACAGCTTGTGGGGTGGAGGTTTAGAGGGTAGGCACTGAGGGTGGTTCTTGGGTGGGTATGGCTCTTGTCCAGTTCTCTCCCCAGCCCCCCATTAAAAAAATAAATCCCTTGAGTGGTTTGGTTTGGGGAATATTTCAGTTCTTTATATTTTACCTACAGCGGATGTGGAGGCACGAGAAAGAAACTTTTATGTTTCTTAAAGCCATTGTCTTGCGCCTCTTTGTTACACCAGCTTAGCCTCCATTGTGACTTTTGTCCTTTCTGACTAGGGGGACAGGACTGCTTGTATTATTCGTTAGAGCTGAAGTGTGTTGAGTGTGCGGGCTCTGGATCGAAAACAAGCACTCATTACCCTGCTTCACCCCCACATCGACTGCATGAATAAAGTCCTATGGTCGACCATTTGACCTATTTCTTTTTTACATGTGGAAACTGGGATTTAGAAAGATCCAGCAGCATGCCTAAAGTCATAGATTTCTTCCTTATTAAATGTTGTCAGAGCTTTCAATAGTTGGTGTTGGACCTGAACTTCCAACACACATCTGAGCCCAGCTCCCGCACGCTCAGCTGACAAGCTCAGGTGCTTCCCCGCTGTGATGAGGGGAATATGGATGTCATTTGTAACACAGCCTAGATGCTTTGGTCCTTTCTAGTGATGGCTTGTGCTGAATTTGTACATTCTGGGTCACAGTTCTATAACACAAAGACAAAACTGAACCTAAATTTACCCACAATGTGAAATTTTTTCTCCTGACTTACAAAATGCTGTCTTGTTTTTGATATCCCCTTTTAGTAACTCCTTTAACCCTGAGAAGAATTTCTTTTAGAACCTCGGAGTTGGAGAAGACTCCCTAGGTTCCATTCAAGGCTCCACCACTTTCCAGCTGTGACTTTGAGCTTTGGTGGCAACACTTTTTTTTTTTTTTTTTTTTTTTTTAATAGGGAGACTATTAACTGATGTCAGCGAGGTGGAAGAAGGCTGAACAGGCAAATAAATCCAGAGCCCTGAGCACCTTGCCGGGAGTATAGCAAGGCATGCATGGTAAGGTGAATGGAAGTTTTTATTAATGCCATGAGGATTGTATCTTTACACTGGATTTTGCAACTGGGTTGAAGGTGAACTTTGAGAGCAGTTTCAGAGGAGGCGGGGAGGAAGCTTGGTTCCAGGTGACTGAGAGCTGAGAAAGTGCACCTAGGAGTATTAAGACTAACTGCTCTGTTAAGAAATGTGTGGGCTTAGGAAAGGAGAGGTGGGGCAACTTGAAAAGTGACATAGGTAAGAGGAGATATTTTAATTTATTTATCTTGTGGTACTCGGGATTGAACACAGGGCCTCAAACTTACCAGGCAAGAGCTCTACCAATGAACCACACCTCCAGCCCTTTAAAAAGTTTGAAATTCATTTAAAAAATTGGACATGGGTTCTCCCTAAGCTGCTCGGGTGGGCTCCAACTTGGAATCTTCCTGGTCCAGCCTCCCAAGTAGACGGGATGACAGGTGTGTGTCACCCTGCCTGCCTGACTGGTGTCCTTATAAAGGATAACTTTGGACACACAGACAGAAATGCACAGAAGAAAGATGATATAAAGACATAGAGGAAGAGGGGTCTGTTTGGTATGGTGGATCTACAAGCCAGGAGCACCAAGAATTGCGGGCAAATGCCAGAAGCGAGGAGGAAGCAAAGAAAGCTCCTCCTTGAGAGGTGTTAGAGGGACTGACTCTCTTGATACCTTGAGTTTGGACTCCCAGCTTCCAGAATTGTGAGATAATAAATATCTGATGTTTCAAACTACCCAGGTTTTGGTGCTTTGTTATGGTAGCCCTAGGAAGCCAATACACTAAACTAATACACTAAATTATTAGTACATTAGCATATTTTCTGAAATTAAGATATAAGACTGTAGCTTCCATCTTGGGTGCACTCTGTCTCAGGCCACACCCTCTGGGGACAGTCAGCTGCTATATTGCAAGGACACTCAGGTGGCCTGTGGGGGAGGGCCGCATGGGATGAAACTGATTTGCAGTCATCAGTCAGCAAGGAACTGAGGCCTTGCCAGTGCTATGTGACTGAACTTGGAAGGAGATTCCCCCCGTTTAGACAATCAGTCTAAAACAGTTTCACTACAGCTTTATGAGAGACTCTGAGCCAGAACCACACAGCCCAGCCACTCCTGAATTCCTGACTTGCAGGAACTAGTGTGTTGTTATAATCTGCTAAATTTGGGGCAATTTTTTATACAGTACACCTGCTAATGATGAAGAATGGTAGCTTGAGGAGAGGTGTCTTTCTTTTTTCTCTGGATTTCAAGGATTTAACTCATGGCCTTGAGCATGCTAGGTAAGCCTGCTACCCCTGAGAAGAGGAAAGAAAGTATAGAATAGCTGCTGAGATAACAGGAAAGCAAGAAGCTTACTACCAATAGATTACTGTTCACAAACCGTTGCTGAGTACCGTCTCATTAGGTGCCAGGTAAGTGTGCAGAGTTCTGAGCCATTGATTTCTCAATCAGATCCTTTGGGAAAATGGCACAGGAAATCTACATTTGGAGTAAGTATTCAAATGATTCTTTTAAAGGACCATTGAGTTAGAGGATAGTTGAGAGTAGGGGTGAAAGTGGAAGAGCAGAAGGAGATAAAGCTATGATTAAGATTGGGTGTTCATAGCACAAACTGACATCAAATAAACACTAGGCTACAGATCTATAGAGAATCCCAAGTTTCGTCAACAATTTCTGAATTAGTAGAAATTACTTTCTATTCCTAAGAAAATATTCTCAGGATCCCTAATATTAGCCTCTTTAACTTTTTTCTATAGATCCCCCCCTATTTCTCCTTCAGTTCAGTTCCTATTCAGAGATGCTCTGCCTATCTTAATTGCTACTTCCTTCCAAGCTTCTCTGACCTTGGTGGTCAAGACTCTGCAAAATCGTGGGGTTGGTTCCTGTTCTGGGATTTCCAGGGCTCCTCTAGTCATGGAAGGGAATCACATGAGGGACCTAATGCCACTTCTGTGAAACAGGGCTTTGAAGAGTAAGTCAGAAAGTGCGATGATTTGGGAAGAAAAAAAATTGTTAGAGTCAGTACACCTCAGTGTCCTCCTTTCAGAAATATTGTAATAACAACTCCATGGAAAGATTAGAGTGAAGATGGACTCAGGTAGTGCTTCTAATGTCCTTAGCAGCCCCTGGCACTTAAAAATGGCTCGATAAATGGCAGCTACCCATATCAGGACGGATGTTGAGGAGGATATGAGTAGGTGCCCTGAATTTGAGGATTTTTGTTTTTGTTTTTGTTTTTAAATCACCCTGTGACCAGGGAAGCTTGCCAGTATTAGGCAAAAGAGGCGGAGGTGGACATAGGGGATCCACACTTTAATTTTTTTTTAGTTGTATATGGACACAATGCCTTTATTTATTTTTATGTGGTGCTGAGGATAGAACCCAGTGCCTCACATGTGCTAGGCAAGCGCTCTATTGCTGAGCTACAGCTCCAGCCCTCTTGGATTTGAGTTTATCTCAATGTTAGGATGGTTCCCCATGACTGTCCCAATCAGGTCTCCAGCCAAAGCGAATTGAGAAGGAAGGAAGATGGGAATGATGATGGAGGGACTTTAGGCAGAATAGGAGAGTGTGTTCGCAGATCTAGTTCGGCAGTTTGCAGTCTAAGCTGAGTATTAGATCCCCCAGAGCCCTAAAAAATAGGGGTCCACCCCATTTAAATCAGGGTATTATAAACATGGCCCAGGGGATTTTAATGTATAGCTGGTGTTGAGAAACCCCCATCCAGGCACTCAAAGCACAGTCATGTGTCACTTAATGATGGGGACCTTGTCCAAGAGCTGTATTGTTTGGTTATTTTTGGGTTTGTTTTTGTGTGTGTGTGTGTTTCCTTCAATATTTTTTAGATGTTGATAGACCTTTATTTATTCATTTATTTGTATGTGGTGCTGAGGATCGAACCCAGTGCCTCACACATGCTAGGCAAGCACTCTACCACTGAGCCACAACCCCAGCCCTGTTTGGTGATTTTTGACTGTGCGACTATCATAGAGTGTACTTTAACAAATCTAGGTGGAACACTGGATTATGAGGCTGCTACTGGCGTAACATGGCATACAGTTTTACAGCAGTTTCTTTGTTCTTTTTCATAAGTAGAAGTACACTCTAACGATAAAATGTTTAGTATATAGTAAATCAGTAACAGTCGTTTATTATCAAGCCTCCTGTACTATGCCTAAGTAGATGTGCTATGCTTTCATATAACTGGCCTCCAGCAGGTTTGTTTAAAACAACTTCACCAGAATGAAGAGAAGGGAGGGACAGAACTTTCCTACCCTTACAAATGCATACACCAGACAAATGCCATGTCAGGTGCGACCACAGAATAGGATCCTAATGAGACTAGGTTATATTTCATGTATGTATAAGAGGTCAAAATACATTCTACTGTCATGTATATCTAAAACGAACAAATGAAAAAAAGAAAATGCAAAAAGAAAATAAAACAGCATCACCACAAACGTGAAAGATGGAGGGTGCTACGATGTTACACTGGTTACCATCTCACTAAGCAATAGAAAATGTTCAGTTCCATTATAACTTATGGGACTACCCTCATATATGTGATCTGTGGTTGACTGAAGCGAAACATTGTTATGTGTTGCATGACTATAGTAGTTTCACCAATATTTTAAATATTGTGCACATATTTTAAATTAACATGTGAGAATAGAAAGAAGTCAGGTATGTAGGGGTGAATCTGAGTTGAAAACAGAACATTTTAAAACCCATAAATTTCTAAGACAAATTACTTCAGGATACTTACTCTCTCAAAAAATCTTTAGAATCATGACTGGAAGAAAACAACACTTTTTCTTACTGTTGGGATTTTTGAATAGGAAAAATTTTAAGCATCTGGTGATATTTAGGAGGTTTTCAGAAAAATGGAATAACTGGTCAGAATGAATATTTTTGCAGGCATGTAGTAGTGTGAGGTTAAATAGAAAAACAGTAGACACTTGACTATAATACCTATAGTCATAAATACATTAAAACAGAGACATGGAAAATGTACATGCATAATTTTTATAAAATAGCCCTCGTAATGCCAAATTACACGTATGAGGATGATTCCTATGTTGAAAACACAATTGTGCCTATGGAAGAATACTGAAGGAAAAATTTTAAAATGCTAAGTAGTTACTCCTCAAAATTAGGAATTGGGATGATTTTTAAAAATGTTATATCTATGTTCTAAAAAATTGATGATGTTACTTTTGTATTGAAAAAAACATTAAGTACTCAGAAAAATATGAGAAGAAAATATATAGCAAAATATAGTCAGAGGTTGATTTGGTGAGAAAGAATTGGGAGTGTTTTCCTCTTCTTTTAATTATCCTCATTATATGAGCATTTTTCTTTTCATAATTGGTATCAAATAAACTTTATTTAAAAATAAGGATCAAAACCTGTTTTCTTGTTTACAATTTTATTATCTGACCAAGAGAGTTGGATGGAGCATTCATAAAGCAGTTTAAAGCCTAGGAATCAACTTAGGGGATTGGCATATGCTTTTTTTGGTTTTATTTTTCTTTCTTTTTTTTTTTTTTTTTTTTTTTGTGGTGCTGGGAATCGAACACCAGGGCTTATGCTTGCCTGGTGAGCGCTCCTAATCCCCTTCAGCAAATGCTTTTTTATTAAAGGGCCAGATAGTAAATATTGCAGGCGTGGTGGCCCACCTGGTTTCTATCACAACTACTCAGCCTTGACACTGTGGGGCAAACAGATGTAAACAACAAACAAATGAACAGAAGTGGCTATGTTCTGAACAAACTTTACAGTTACTGATCTTTAAATTTCTTATATTTTTCATGCATCACCCAATATTTAAACATGTAAAATGATTCCCACACCCTGTAAGAGGCTGGATGAGGCCCACAGGCTGTAATTCGTGGACTTCTGAGTTAGATGAAGTCAGGATTGTGAGGAATGAAACATATCAACTACACCGAAAGTCCCCAACAGACTTGAACAATAAATTTGTGTTTAATCTGTGATACCTCTGCATCTTTTTTCCTTAAAGATTTGCTATTTAGTTGGATGTCTGCAAGACTGCCAAACCGTCTTGTTGAAACGGTAATAGAGGAACAGGGCAATCTGGTAAAAATGCTCATGTAAATACAGAACTATCAATATTGAGTTGTTCCTGTACTAGGCATTTCTGGGAGGAGGAAGAGCACATATCTTTAATATAAGTCAGTGATGAGGGAATTACAGGGGTATAAACAGAATATTGTAAGATCGCAAAAACAGATAAGTAATTCTGTTCATGGAAGATGACTGTTTATTGGAATAACTGGTAAGGAACAATTTGGTAGGAAGACTTGACATTACGTGGTCATCATGGAAAAAACAAACATTGCAGAAGACAGTATTCTAAAATACTGTTAATGCTGACATAGTATTAATACCACTAAGGAAAAATTACTTTTTGTGCAACTCACAAATTTTTTAAGAGTTAACATATCAAGAAAAGGAGCTTATAAAATTAGTCCTGAGGGCTGGGGATGTAGCTGAGGCTCAGTGGAAAAGCACTTGCCTAGCATGCCTAAGGCCCTGGGTTCAGTTTCTAGCAAAAAAAAAAAAAAAAGTCCTGATGAAAATCATGAACTGAAAGTAGCAACTTTTTTCATGGTGTGCAGCACCATCTTCCTTGTTTCTCATCCCCAGAAAACCTCTTCCAGATTCCTTTCTCTTATTGAAGCAAAAATAACAGGAAGTGAGTAAAATCCTAAGTAGTTGCTTCTACAGTCAATACAAAATGTAGAAGATAATCAGAAGATTATTTTCTTCATTTCTTTATGCAGAAATCATACAAATGTAATTAAATTGGTTTGGGGATAATTTGGGATTATAAAATGATGATGTTTATTAGGCCAACTCTAAAGGTAAGTTTTTTCTTTTAATTTAATAAATATTTCTTTTAGATAGATCCTTAACTCTTCACATCATAGATAACTAACTACAACTTTGCTGTGTACTCGCTACCGCACTTTTTATTTGCACACATAAGGGTGTGAATGAAGATCATCCATACAAACTATCCTAGTACCTAAAGGCCCTTTGGGTCAGAGTAAGGACTAGTTGCTTTCCTCCTTCATGAACTACTTTATCTATCACAAAGTAACTGTAGTTGCAAGCATGCAACCCTAGATTCTGGCACTTATCAAAAATGGTATGCACTGAGTTCCACCTAAATGTACCTATTCATCATCGTTCTCTTTATGCCTAAGTGTCTAGGCTTATCTACCAACCTCATTGGGGAATCGCTGGTGTTAAGAATGTGGAGGGGTGTTTCACACCAAGAAACCACAACATTCTCTTGTTTCAGAAGAACTGTCGACTTTGATGTGTTACATTACAGAAACCCGAACTGGGAGGATTAATCAAATACCACTTGGGCTTAAAAAAACAGTTCGAAACCTTTTCTAGTCAGCCAGCCCAGTTCCAGTGTGGCCGTGGAAAGGTAGAAATTTGCATTTTGGTCTTAATTCAATATGGCCTTCTTGCTGCAATCCTAATTTCAATGTTTCATCAATCAAAAAACCTTCCATTCCATTTAGAAAAATACTTCAGTTCCTCAGACTTCGCAGCACAACTAAACCACCTGTCCGCAGCACAGGTAAAAAGGCATTCACACACGCATCAAGGAGCACCCTTGCTTAATTTACACTCAGCAAAGGAACGAGGGAAGTCCAGGTGTTATTGTACAAGCCTGGATTTCTTTTACCCAGTTATCTTCAGGGTATGTAGGAAAAACTGTGGGTACAAAAAGAACTCTCATTCGTCAGGATCTTTTTACTCGAGATGACGAACACAACTCCGCAACCCAGGAGGAGCAAACGTCCCCTAGCGCCGGCCGCACCCCGGCCAGTTGCCGCCCCAAGTCCCACCCACCGCGGACCGAGGGTCGCTCTCTGGGTCACGATAAGGAAGCTCCCGCCCCGCAGAAACTTCCAGCCCCGAGGAAACTTCCGTCCCTGGATCCAACGGGGTGCACTCTCCAAATCCCAGGGGCGGCCCCGGAAGTGACGCAGAGACGCGCCTTCCATTTTGTGGAACGCCAGAGCTGCTAAGTGCGTCAGTTGTCGAGAGACGTAGACGAGTTGAGTCCTGGTCTGCGGGGAGGCAGACGACTCCGTCGCAGACTACGGACCTCTCTGGGTCTCAGCTGCCAAAGATCCTGTCCGGTAGGTGAGTGGCTCGCTTTGAGGGCAAGGCTTCTCGGATCGAGGCTTCTTCATGGCCGCTCAGGTCGCGAGCGGCTGGGGCTGCTCTCTTTGCGGAGGACGGCGTCTAATGAGCGCAGTTGATTGAGGTGGGCGCTGGGGCACGTCTCCCTTTTGGTATTGTTGGAGGGGTACTGAAGGTGGAAGGGCGGTCATGGTTCTGGTCGTTTTCACAGAGGGATCGCGCGCCCCTCCCTGCCACTGTTTATGTCTTCATTATCCGGACCCTCCCCGTAGTGGGTCGTTAGGGCGTCCTGTGGGGTCTGCTTTTGCCGTGGGTACCGTTTAGGGCTTTGCGTGGGCTGGCACAGAGACTCCGGCACGGCGGCCTTGGAGGAGGGGGAGCGAGAAGGGAATTTGGCTCACGCGCCTCTCCCCTGCCGCTTACTCTGCAGCCGCCATTTTGTGCTGCCAAGTGCCCGCCCGCTACAGTCTGCGCAGGCGCAGCCGTGGCGTCGCGAGATTCCGGCTTCCACCCACCCCTGTGACGCTCCCGGGAGGTGGTGACGCTTGCGCGGCCGGCCGCCATTGGGCTGGCCTTGCGGAGGGCGGGGTCGGCTCCGCCCGCACTTCTCGGCCTTTCCTAACTGCGGCAGATGGGAGGGGGCCCAGGAGCCGGGAGAGTGTGCGGCTGCGCAGTTAGAGAAGTGGCAGTGGGCGTTGCGGTTGCTGCGGTCTGGTACGGGGGGAGGGGGGGATCGTGTTGGCAGGAGAGCTTTGATTTTTGTCTACAAGGGACCTGGCCTAATTAGAGGCACTATTGGCAGTCTTGTTTATAACATTACTAGGTAAACATTTTTATGTGATTTATATGTTTGATCTCTTGACCAGGTGTTTGATTTTTGTGCCATTAATTGATATTGTTTCGACTGAATTATTTTCTTAACAGGAAATAGTAGCCGGACATCATGAGTGGCTGTCGAGTGTTCATCGGGAGGCTAAACCCAGCAGCCAGGGAGAAAGATGTGGAAAGATTCTTCAAGGGTTATGGACGGATCAGAGATATTGATCTGAAAAGAGGTTTTGGTTTTGTGGTAAGTATTCAGAACTTGGCGAATTATCTGTTCAGAAGTAGGCGGAGCTTTTGATGAGCATTGTTTTCACTTTTTATGAGCCCAGGTAGAAGGCTTGTTTTTAGAAACGTTATGTAGCCATGAGGCAGTGATTTTTATTAGAATTAAAATAATCTAATTGCTGTCTGACTGGAAGCCACTCCTAGTCACCCCTTGATTAGGTTTATCAGTATTGTTAAGATTCCTTTTTCCTATCCTGTCTTAATATTTTTGGTGCTTTTAATGTGTTGTAGAATGCATGTTTAAAGCATGCTTAAATCTTATGCTTAAATTTTAGGAATTTGAGGATCCCAGGGATGCAGATGATGCTGTATATGAACTTGATGGAAAAGAACTTTGCAGTGAAAGGTGAGAGTCTTACGTTTATAATTAGCCCTGGAAAATAGAGCAGACTAGGTCAGCTGGAATATTTTTCTAAGCAGATCTTGTAAATAGCTTAAGTGTCAATGGAGATTTTTCTTCCCTTTCTATAGGGTTACTATTGAACATGCTAGGGCACGATCTCGAGGTGGAAGAGGTAGAGGACGCTACTCTGACCGTTTTAGTAGTCGCAGACCTCGAAATGATAGACGGTATGTGGTGGTTGAATGGCTGCTTTGAACAGTTACTATTGGGGCAGGATTTAAGTTTCAGTACCATTAGCAAAAATGGTTCTGGAACTTCTTTTCTAGTCCGAGTTAAAGTGCTGTTTTTGATTGATGAGTAATGAATCATAGAATAATGCTATTGGGAAATCGTTTAAATGATTTGTCATGTCTAATTGCTTGAACTTGTCCACACTTGAACACAAGAAATGCACATGTCACTGCACGTTAACACTGCATTTCTTCTGTTGTGAATACTCATTTTTTTCCTCAGAAATGCTCCACCTGTAAGAACAGAAAATCGACTTATAGTTGAGAATTTATCCTCAAGAGTCAGCTGGCAGGTTTGTTGAAATACAGTTTTGAGTTATTTTAATGTGGCTTTTTTTAAAAAATAAAATTAATGGGTAGTTAATTTTTATTAATGTTTTATTAAAAGTAGTTTTATCTTTAATTAAATTAATGGATTTAATTGATTTGTAATTTTAAATTTTAATTAAATGTAACTGGGGGATATTTCAAATTTTAATATGTGATCAAATGTAAATGTTTTGAGGATATTTTTTCTTGTTTTTTAAAATCAATTTTAACCAAATATTAAACCCTTTATTTGCCAGCCTATCTGTGTCGTTGGCCTTATGACGAGGAGTGCCTGTGGGTTATCCTAATCGTTGTCTTGGTCACTCTTGGTTGGGCCTGGTTGACTTTGCCAGTCAGCTCCTACAGTGATCAGTTGGCCACCTCTAGATCTGTGTTTGCCGGTCTAGACGTAATCGGTGCACTTATTGAAGTGCCAGGTTGCAGCGATCCCAGAGCGTTGATAACGTGATCTGATCCCTAAGTTGAGAGCTGTCTTCCTGTAACGCTTCCGAATAAGAGGTCCTGGTCGAAAAGAGTTGAAAGATACGAAATTAGGTGGTCGTTGGAATCCTGATCGCAGTAAAGTGGTCCTTGGTAACTGCACAAGAGTAGAACATGTCTGCATCGCCAGTAGTCTGCTAATAGGGAGGGCTGTGCGATTAAAGGCTTCCATCGATTGGGTAGTATCCTTCAAGTGGGTGGCGAAGAGCCAGTCGGGCATATGTCATGAAGGTTTCTCCGACCGATTAATGGTTTGCTGCTTGACTAGCCTAGGGAAATATTAATAAAGGTAAAGTAAACTTTTTTAATGACATATGGGGCACAAAATAACTGGTGTCTTGTAAATGTTCTGTTAAATATAAAACTTCTACTTAGTCTTTACTTTAAAAATTGTACTGTTTCTTTTTGTTTTTTTTTTTGTTTTCTTGTTTGTTTTTTTCCTTTTGTACTGAGCTCAATATAGACTAATACTACTTTAATGTTAAAATCTGAATTTCCTCTAGCATTTTGCTTAAAAGCAATATGCTGTTTGCTTATTTCGTGCCCTGACATAATTTTTGAATTCTGATAGAATACAAGTGTGGTATATGCCATGTTTGTACTTTATCTAACAACTTCTCTTTCAGTAGTCTTGTTTTTATACCATGTGGTTGTTTGTGTGTCACCTTTCCTCTTCTTTGCTTGACACAATTGTCTTATGTTAAGGATCTCAAAGATTTCATGAGACAAGCTGGGGAAGTAACCTTTGCGGATGCACATCGACCTAAATTAAATGAAGGGTGAGTGTACTGGAGATTTTGAAAGCCTTTTGAAATACCCTGAAGTTTTTATTGTGACCATGTTTAAGAACTTAATAGTTCGTAATGCTAGATTATGATGGTTCTCCATCAGGGACAGTTTTGCTTCCCAGGGGATAATTTTTTGACAGTGTCTGGAGACAGCCTGGTTGAGGTTGCTAATGACACCTAGAGGGTAGAGGTCAGGCATGCTGCAAAACATGCTACAACACAGGAGAACTCCCCACAGCAAAGAATTTTCTGGCTCAGAATGTCAGCAGTGCCAAAACTTTGCTATGCTGTTTTCGGTCCGAAATAAGACCTAACAGTGATGGCAAAATGAACAGAGGAACTACTACTTACCTAGATTACTATATATGGTGCCTGCAGCTGTGGGATGTGTGTGTGTTCTTTTAAAAAATTTTTTTTTCTTCATTTTAGGGTGGTTGAGTTTGCCTCTTACGGTGATTTAAAGAATGCTATTGAAAAACTTTCTGGAAAGGAAATAAATGGGAGAAAAATCAAATTAATTGAAGGCAGCAAAAGGCACAGGTATCCTTAATATTTTTAAGTCAAAAAGTTTTACTTAATGGATTTGTTAGGGTGTATCATGAAGGCTCATACCCCCTTTCTTTCCCCTTTCTCACACTTTTCATAGTAGGTCAAGAAGCAGGTCTCGATCGAGGACCAGGAGTTCCTCTAGGTCACGTAGCCGATCTCGTTCCCGTAGTCGCAAGTCTTACAGCCGGTCAAGAAGCAGGAGCCGGAGCAGGAGCAAGTCCCGTTCAGTTAGTAGGTCTCCTGTGCCTGAGAAGAGCCAGAAACGTGGTTCTTCAAGTAGATCTAAGTCTCCAGCATCTGTGGATCGCCAGAGGTCCCGGTCCAGGTCCAGGTCCAGATCAGTTGACAGTGGCAATTAAACTGTAAATAACTTGCCCAGGGGGCCTTTTTTAAAAAACAAAAACAAAAAAACAAATTCCCAAACCATACTTGCTAAAAATTCTGGTAAGTATGTGCTTTTCTGTGGGGGGGGGGTTTGGAGGGGGGTTGGGCTGGGCTGGATATCTTTGTAGATGTGGACCACCAAGGGGTTGTTGAAAACTAATTGTATTAAATGTCTTTTGATAAGCCTTCTGCTCACATTTTTGTGAATGTCTGAAGTATATAGTTTGTGTATATTGACAGAGCTCTTTTATAACTAAAGCAAATTTAATTTTTTGTACTAGAAAAATTGAACATTTTAGTTCTTGGTTATTCAAATATGTTAATTGAGAATTAGTTTAATGACTCAATTAAACTAATTAATAGCTTTGGACACTTAAAAGAGCTCTAAATTTGCTTGTATATAAAGGCTTAATTTGAGTTTTCCTTGTTAGGGTCAAGGGTGTCCTCCCATCCACCCCATTAACAGCTGCAGGACAGACACATTAAAGCAGCTGTTTGTTATTGATAATAAAATATTATAAAACAACTTTTTGTCTGTTTGTCTGAAGAAATCCTACTTTCCCATTTTCTTCAATGTGTAATATGTTTAAGACAATACATCTAGAATCCTGGAATAGTTGAATATGGGCTTTTTTAATAGTATTTTTGACCTTTCCAGACTACTTAAAAGGACTGAGAAGTCATTGAACTGTTTAAATGATGACTGAAAAGTGGTTTTACAGTTGATCTTGTGTGTGCTCCTTCATGGTTTTCCTTTGTTGCTTGACTTTTAATCAGGTTGCTTATACTAACGAAGGGAAAGCAAGTTATAAAATCCAATGCCTTCCTTAATGGTTTTAATACATAGTTTTGGATGGTCAGGTGATAAGAAAGCTTATCAAACAACATAAAAGTGAAAGGAACTTTCACATGCTGCTGCTTTTAGTTCTGACACATGGCTGTACTTGATCAGGGAGAACAATGAAAACTGCTGCAGGGCCAACGTCCCATGTATTGAGCATTTATTCTAGTATTGTCAGAGTGCTAGACTAGGTACTTACTTGGGGACACACAAAAACATCTTACCATTCTAACTAGAGTAGTCAGACATTCAGACTTTTTTTTTTTTTTTTTTTGTAGTTGTAGATGGGCACGTGACTTTTGTTTTTGTTTATTTTGATGTGGTGCTGAGAATCAAACCCAGTGCCTCATCTGTGGGAGGCAAGCACTCTGCCACTGAGCTATAACTCTGGCCCCTCAGACGTTGTTTTTAAGTGCTTAACCATATATTCACCGAATCTTAAAACTATAATACCATTATATGACAGGAGGAAATTCAGGACAAGTTGGTGGAGTACCAAGATCTAGGAAACTTGGTTCCAGGCACTCCAGAATATCACATTTGTTGCCCTATACTTTTAGGAAGGCCGAATTCGAAGTTACAAGAAAAAGATCAGTCTTTGGTATCCCCAGATGTATGGAAGTCAGAGCTTAGGAATCTACTTCTGGGAGTAGGTGTAGAAAGTTTGATACCCTGTAAAAGATCCTTCTCTCTGGTTTTAAGACTAGAACTTGGACATGAAATAATGTTAAATCTTTTTAGTAGGCTGAATCTGGGAAGACATTTGTGGTATAGTTACTTGAGGGAACTGGGTTTGTTCAAATCTGTGGTGGATGCTATAATTGTAATTACAGTTTCAGTCTAAAGTAGTTAAGTCAAACCCCCACCCCCTTCAGATGGACTCTTAGGGTATTATGGTTACATGTAATTAGATATTTTACCAGTTAAATTACTTTTGTTCTTTCCCCCTCCCCTTAAATTAGGAAGGTAGAGATTTGCTACATTTAATGTTTATTACTGTGTTGGTGAGGGAATAAAATCCGGCTTTAAAATGGCAGGTAACTGGGTTAAACTGTTCCAAAAAGGGAATTTGTTTGAATTTTAACATTTATGACTTGAGAAGTCTGAGCAGAGTGAATGTAATGCTACAAAAAGGTTTCAGAACCAGCCTTTATGAGGGCATGATATTACCTTAGTTTTCTGTGTTTATATTTCTGATCTAATCCTCTAAGGGTAATTTGAGGGTAATACCTTTCAAGACCAACCTTAAATCTTTCTCAAAAGCTAAACGTACTTGTTTCTACATTCCTTTATTCTAGGTAGCTGTGTATCCTAATGGATGTTACCAGCTAGATATTAGAGGAAACAATTTGAACGGATAACAGCTAGAATCTAAAAATGGCTAGGTGTAGTAAACCTTTTTTAAACCTTAAAGAGGATGTTAATTACCCAATATTGGTGATTCCTGTTCTGTTGTTGGGAGTACTGTTAGTCCTACATAAATGTACCCTAAGATTAGTTAATGGTTTTAGTTGACCTGATCATAGTAGTATGAAATGAATAATCAGGTGTCTTCAGCTAGATGCAAGTGTTAGTTATTAATCTTAATGCTTATTTTCATGTGATACCCAGCGTGCTTAAATTTCTTTAGAACATTTTTAAAATTTTGAGTATTCAAATTTTTGTTTGAACTGGGAAACTGTTCTTGGCAGTAGTTCACAGTACCTCTCCCAAGTTATTTGGGGTGCTTCATTCCACTGACCTGGTGGACTAGATTGTTAATGAAATGAAATTGTTTTTTGGCTTTACCTTGTTACACCTTCTCACTACTGGTGGTCTTTACATACCCTTCAAATACCCACATTTCATTATGAGTATGAATGCTACTTTGAGTTTGCCTTAATTGCTTTTGCATTTTATCATGTCCACTTTGCATGCTCAGTGTCATATGACTATTCTCACGAAATTTAATCCAAATGATAACAAAAAGGAATAGGATCTGCTCTGTTTTTTAGGTTAGAATTTTTGTAGTGTACTAATTCTGTAGTACTCTTTAGCATCTGTTTCCTTTTGGGTCAAAAAACTTTGAAAGAGATTTGGGTATTTGATTAATGGGTAAAACATGCCATTTATTGATTAGCCCAGAAATGGAGTTTTATATGCTAATCAGGCACTATTCTAGAGATCTAGGGCAAAGGGCAGATTAGTTTTTGCCTTCATAGAGTTTAAAGTCACTATCTTTTATTTTTTTAAAACAAGTGCAAGCAGGAGATAGATGAGGCTTCTTTGGTAGATGTCCCTTGTCCTCCAGTCCAAACCTTGATTCTGTTGAAGTGAATCTGCAAGAAATGAGGTTGCTTGGGAAGTGCTAGAGGAGGAGAAACCTGGTGTTTGTTTCATTTTTGTTGCTCTGTAGTTGACCACACTGGCTTTCTGAGTTGCTTGCTATCTACCCAGAATCCAGGCTACTGTGGGAAGAGCTAGGCAGTGCAAGGGGAGCACTCTTCCCCTTTGTGGGCACCATTTTTCAGAGCTGGAATTCCTTCTTGAGTTGCGGCAGCTGTGTAGATCATTTTTGTTTTATCTGTAAAATCCAAAAGGATTAAAGGTGTTACGGGAGTACAATAGAATAATATAAACCTGTTCATTTGGGAAAATAATAGCACATTTCTGAGGTTTGCTATATATGTTTACTATCTTATATTTAATTCCTCCTCTCATGATTCAAATTCTGAGGACAAAGATTTGCTTTCTCCTCAATCTTCCTAATGGTAGTTCATTACTAGTAATAAAATGCCTTTGGAATATCAAGATTTCATCTCTTCACCTCTAGCAACTTGAAACAATAAGACAGGTGAGTTTATGGAAATAAGGATGACTTGCATTCTGGAGGTAACTGGGCAGGGAAGATGAGCTTTAAGGAATTCTCTGTTGTCCCATCTCTATAAGGGTACAGGATTCAAGAGCACAAGTCTTTATGTGACACATTGTTTACTCTGAGAATAGTTGCTTGGGACCCTTTGCTCCAAAGAGAAATTGCCACTGGGGTCTTCCAAGGTGTACTGTGAGGAAGTCTTTCTTTTTTTATATCTTGAGTATAGATCTATAGCATATTTCCCTTAAAGGAACTTCAAGGCCTTTTTTGAACTAAACCTTTTAAGACGAGTTCATTCATGTAGGTGTTCTCCCATGCATTTTTTGGTTGTTAAGGTGGTTTTCTTTGGGCAAAGAAAATGTCTTGAGCTATTGTAAGGAAAGCCTCAGACTTAAGATTCTTTTCCACAACTCAACAATAGTTTTGAACCAATGCTTACAATGTGGTTCTGTGGTATGGTCAGTTCTTTTACTTTTTAAAAAATGTTTTTAGTTGTAGGTGGACATAATACTTTTATTTATTTTTTTATGTGGTACTGAGGATTGAACCCAGGGCCTCATGCATGCTAGGTGAGCACTCTTACCACTGAGCCACAATCCCAGTTCAGTCCTTGTACTTTTTGAACCTTTGAAAACCAAAGGTTATACCTTAAACTAATTGCAAAGGGAAAGAATCTGCATTTCCTAGATATAATAAAAATTTTACCAGCGAAAGTTGGGTATTTCTCCTAGAGTGTAAATCACAAGCTCCAGGGCAAGGAAAAATTCTTGAAGAGACTTCAGTGCCATGGGAAATTAGGTAGTCGAAGGAATGGGTAAGTTATTGGGAAAAGTATAGTGATGTTTAGGGTTAAATAATTGAGATGCATTACAAAGCAAGGTTTAGATTTCTGGTTTAAAGACAATTGTGGGCCAGGGTTATAGCTCATGTTATAAGTTTGCTTAACATGTATTAGGTCCTGGGTAGTCCTCAGCATGGGGGTGGGATGGCATTTTGGGTTAAAATGCACACTAGAAAAGGATTCTGGGCCTTCAAGTGTGATTGTATTTTGGAGGTAATGGAATGCACTGAACATTTAAGGGATGCCATGTTAATCCAGTAGTGATCAGATTAAAACAAATCACATTAATCAAGTTTATTGTGATGGTTACTATTTAACAGGTTTGTACTTATTGTGTAACCAGAGTTGAATACTTGTATTTGGGTTCTGGATATAAGGGTTGCATTGCTTTGATGTGTTTTCCCCACATGGGGGTGCTAGTGGTGCAAAGGGTTCTGGCCTGGTTTCAGGACCTAAAACCCAATCCTTAAAAATACGGAAACTTCTTGAACTCAATTAAGTAGAGACTTTTCCACCCAACTAATATCTTAGAACTGTTTCTGTTCAAGGCAGTTCTGCCCCATTTTCTCATAGTGAGAAATGGTCTCCCTGCTTAGATACAGCAGCCCATTTTGCACACCCACAGTTTGATCTTTCTAGCTAGGAGGCAGGTGGAACATTCAGAAGTAGCTTTGACTTTAAGGCCCCTCGTATGCTGGTGCTACCTGCTTTGTGACTTGCTATCAAGAGGTAAATCCCCATCCTAAAAGTTCCTTTAGAATTGTGTTTGTTGAAATACTTAGTTCCAGTATGGGAGCAGAGCTTGAAGGGATTGATACTCACCCTTGGGAGGCTTGATTTTTTCATAGCATCTGAAGATGATAATGAAGAGAAATCCTTCACCAAGCTGGAAAATCATGTAAAGGAGAGGAAAGAAGAAAAGTGGTCCAATGACTTCAGGGGAAAAGGTCACCTTGAGGATGGTGGAACAGAGTTGAATGTTTTGGAATCCTGTCTCCATGCTGATGGTGCGTCTGCACCTATGTAGGTAAAGAAGACAAAACAATTGTATGAAGGTGTGACTTTCTTTGCCTTCCAAAGCAGGAAGAATGGAAGGAAACCAGATGTGTAGGATGCACAATTATTTAAGAAAGGTAAAATTGATGTGTCTGATCCAACGCCATGGAGGATGGTGCCAAGAAGATTCGGAAAGTTTTTCATGAAGTTTTTTGAGTACCATGAAAATACCTGCTTTTGCAGGATTGCCAAATTTAAATTTGGAGGAATCATCTTGCTGGTGAGGGATGAAAGGAAGGTGTGAGTTGGTATAATTTGCTGGCTTGTTGGGCCGAATCTATAGAACAACTATATTTTCAGCAGGTACAGTGGAAGGTAGTTTATCTGAAATGTCCTGGGTTTTGTCTAGCTCTCAAGTTTGTGGCTTAGATATCTTTGAAACAAAAACCCTAGTTTGATTCAGCCCTATTTTCTCTTGGGAAGATAATTTTGCAGTTTTGCTTTTCATTTTATGGATTAAGAAGAGAATGGATGTTTACATTTACATGTTGGATTTATTGAATTCCAAGTATTTAAAAATAATTGTCTTCTAAAAAGCACGTTTACTATGATGACATTCTGTACTGTGGCTATTAACTGTGATATGCATCGAGAAAATTGATGTCACTGATCATTGACAGCCTTTTTTTTTTTAAAAAAAATTATATTTTAGTTGCAGGTGAACACAATACCATTACTTATTTTTACGTAGTGCTGAGGATCAAACCCAGGGCCTAATGTGTGCTAGGCGAATGCGCTACCACTGAACCACAGCCCCAGCTCCCATTGACAAACTTGTGTTACATCTGTAATAATTACCAGCATGGCTTTTTAAATGGGCAATTATTTTTTAAATTGTATTTTGAAATTTTTTTTGTGGGTATGTGGAGGGTGTGCTGCTGATTACATTACTTAATAAGCATTTGTCCCCAGGGCTGAAAAGAGGGCAAGAGTCTCTACTACTTTGTAGAGATGGGTGTCCTTATTCCCACACCATGCCCTCAAAATTGTTCTCATGTAGTAGCTGGGTTTGTGAATTGTATTGGACGGTAGCGGAAGTCCACAATTAGTTCAGCTCTGAGTGCCTCTTGGGCAGAGCTGTGACCCAGTTTTGTCCTCAGGACCAAACCCTAGGTCTGGAGGAGGAAAAGTGGGAAAGGAAGAGAAGAACATTAGCAGTGAGGCTACCTAAGGCCATTAACTTCTAGGGAATTCAGTAAGAGGTGGAGTCTAGACTCTGGAGGGAAGCTGTTGCTGTTTGGATGATTAGATATATTTGTTTTCTGGGTTTAACCTAGGCCTCTAAACCCATTCAGTACTTCCCCTGCTTGATATTCAGTCCACGGCTCTTTGTTCCTTTGAACATACAGCTAGGAAAATGGAAAATGCTCTGCCCGTTTCTTTCTTTTGTATTTTTTTCTGTGCCAGGGTTTGAACCCAGGGACACTAATTAATACCTACCGTGCTTTGAGACAGAAGAGAGCAGAGAGAATGTAGCCTAGCAGGAAGCCGATAAAAGGCATCAGGGAGGAGACGGTCAGCAAGCGTGGAGTCATGGCATACATGATGCTGTTGCCTGTGTTGATGATGGAGAGGGCTGTAACAGCCACAGCAATTAATATAGTGATGATCGTTCCTCCCTGGACACAAGGACAAGAAAAGTCATTGTGGGAGATACCGGGGTGGGGAAGCACAGACGGGTTGGGGGTGAAATATTTTTAGGCTTCTTAATAATAGCTTGTAGACTTGGAAGACAGAAACTTAATCCTCTTAAACTCATCCACATGGCCTTTTTTTTGATCCAGCTCTGGATGGCAGGTTTTCAATGAATGGCTGTAGTTTTTTGAGGCTTGAGACTCTTCAAGGCCTCCTGTAAAGTGGGTACTCTAGTTTCAGAGTCATGCTTGGAATTTGCGTACACCTTCCTACGTTACTGTCAACGTTCAGTAGAATTTGTCATACTTGTCTCAAATAGTCTCCATTATAGTCAGGGACTTCATTGTCTTAAAATGTGTATGACTTCTGGAAATTACTTGTCCTGGAAATAAAAGCTAGTGAAAAGTAATTGAATGAGCCAGGTAGTAGTTTTTTTGTTGTTGTTGTTGTTTTTTTTCCTTTTTTGCGGTGCTGGGGATTGAACCCAGGGCCTAGTGTTTGTGAGGCAAGCACTCTACCAACTGAGCTATATCCCCAGCCCAGTAGTTTTTAATACCAAGTCATGTGTAACCCTAAAGGGACAAGACTTGAAAATTGGGTGTGAACAAAGTTACCAAAGGAGGTTCAGGAATGTCTTGCATCACCAGAACTGTGCAAGTCCATCTTGTCCCAGGTAAGTGCTGTGAAGGCAACATGTATTTGGAACAATCAAAAGTTTTTTGTAAAGTTATTTATGGTTGCGTAGTACTATTGAAAAATTTCAATGAGCAAATTTATGATGAAATTAGTGTTCAGATGTTTCAGTATGATGTAGCATCTAAGAATGCCAGCTTTCAAAGTGCATGAAAACATGCTCCAACAATCAACATGTATATGTAAATTTAAGGCTCTTTGTCTCTTATTTTCCAGGTACAGGAATATATAGCAAACTTTTCTCAAATTTGGGTTTAATCCCCAGTTTTCCAAAAAAAGAAAAAGGAGGAAAAGTCTGAGGTTATTTGTTTAAAAGTGGCTCTTCGAGGGCTGTGTTCATCCTTTGTCATCCTATCCCATAAAAAATGTAGTGAGTGCAAAGCTGCTCACTTAACCCTTCTATGGCCTTTTAAATTGAAATAAACCCAACTTCAAATAGCTGATTGTGACCGAACGTATCTGCTTAAACTGTTCAACCACCAGTTGCATTCCCTGTAAGTTTAGACCTGAGATGAACCAGCTCTCTTGGTAGAAAGATCCTGGGCTAAGGAAAATTAGTCCAGCAGCTTGAACCTGAAAATGGAGAAGCAACTTACCAAAGAATCTTAAAGAGAGTCTCAGAAGTGAAGGGGGAGGTGGTAGGAAAGCCGAAGAGCCCAATCTCCAAAGCCAAGGGAGAAAGCATGACAAATGTTCATTGGATTTGGCATAGTGGAGCAGGTGATCACTAAGATGCTGAGAGTGGATGGAAGACGAAGAAGGAGAGAAGAAAGGATAACAGACTAATTGTTGAGGGTCTGGTTAGAGTGAGAAGTTTGTGGCAGCATGGTAGAAATGGAAGGTATTCTAGAGGAAGTAAATTGACGGGAGTGAAGGAGACCTTTCCTGAAACCTGACTGGGAAGAGGAACAAAGAGATCTTAATTGGAATGGGAGGCTGGGTCCTTACAAAGTATCTGAGCAAGGGATTTTTTTTGTTTGTCAAAGATAGGGAGATGAGAACCTTGGTCAGAGCTGATTGTGAAGAACCAAACCAGAGACGTTTGAGAAATGAGAGGGAGAAGGGAAGACTGTGTCAGAGCTAGGGTGTATAATCAGTAAAAGAGGTCCTCTGAGGAACAAGGGCAGAGAGGATGGGACCTGAATGGTTCAGTTCAGGTGATCAACCACAGACAGGAGATAGAATGATGTTTTTCAACAGGTGGGAAGGGCAGTTGTGGCCATGGTAATGGCACAGAGCAAGGGCAAAAAATAAATAAAAACCTTACAACCTATCATCTTAATTCTAGGCTGAAACCTGCTGCTAAGCCTTGGGCTTCCAAGCTGCATGTGCTGTAGACCAGTCCCAAAGCTTAGATCTAGCAACAGACAGAATAGGTCCCAAGGATGTGGGGAGGCATAATTCTCTGAGGATCAGGACGATCTGCTGGTCCTGGGAATGAACAGTGAGCCAGAGGGGAGGCTGACAGGGACCATGGTCAGAAGTGTTGGTGGAGGACCCACAGCTGTGCTTCCAAGATTATAGATTCTGAGATTCCTCTTGGAAGGCAAGGCAGTGATACGACATTCTCCAATACCTGTTCTTACGCAGTTGTTGGGTCTTATTTCTCTCAGGTTGCTTGCACAAATATCAAACTGTGAAGACTGTCCTCAGAGTGTGCAGCATAAACTAGCATCTAGTAAATATGTTATTAAAGTAATGGTTATAGGTGCTGGGGTCATGGCTCAGTGGTAGAGCACTCACCTAGCACGTGAGGCACTAGGTTTGATTCTCAGCACTGCATATAAATAAATACAAAGGTTGATCAACAACTAAAAACATTAAGAAAAATAATGGTATGCCTTAAACTTTTTTTTCCTCTAACTTATAAAGTATTCTTGAGTACCTTATGATCCCATGAAATATTAGTAGTACAAGGCTTATTTTGTTTTTTTGTACCAGGGACTGAACCCAGGGGTGTTTAACTACTGAGCTGCTTCCTTAATCTTTTATTTATTTTTTATTTTGAGACAGTCCTGCTAAGTTGCTGAGGCTGGCTCTGAACTTGTGATCCTCCTGCCTCAGCCTCCCAGTTGGAATTACAGGTGTGCACACCACTATACCGGCTTTATTTATTTATTTTCCTTCTTACTAAGGAAACTGACATGGTTTGCATGAGTGTTTCCCAGAGGTCCATGTGTGAAAGGCTTGGTTCCTAGGGCGGCACAAATGGGAAGTGCTGTGGACATATGGCATTATGGGAGGGACTTTTGTCATTGTGATCATACTCTTGAAGGGGACTGGGAACCTGGCCCATCCTTACATATGTGCTCTCTTCCATACCCACATTCTTCCTGTCTCAAAAATGTAAACACTTGCTTGAGCATTACTCCTGCCAATGCCATCCTCACTGGAGGACAGGGACTATCTGATCTTGGACTTGAGCCTCCAGAACTGTGAGCTGAAATAAACTGCTTTACTCCATAAGTAGCTTTGTGTGGTGTTATTGTTTCCTTCCCATGTTGTTCCCACATTCTTACCTTCATGACATAGGGTACGTATTTTGGCCGTTTGGATTTGAGGAGGATTCCTATGGTGCAAGGGATGAGAACTGTGACCAATGATATTATGATGCCTTTATAGGGCACCTTATCTTGCAGGGTGCCATCATAGATCCCTTTGGAGTAGATGTACAAGAGGAGAGGCATCATACCCAGGGCAAAGAATGTGGAGCAGGTGGTCATCACAATGCTGGGTGGGAAACATGAGAAGAACAGAGAGTCCATTAACAGACTTGTTGAAGGTCTGCTATGTGCCAGGCACTGTGCTTTACAGATGGCTTCATTTCCTTGAGCAGTAAGCATACTATATCCTTTTGACTTTTAGGGAAGATAAAGACAAGTTGTCAATTAGTGACAGGCAGAGTTTGAGTGCAGACCAGTCCAACTTCATCAGTCCTATGTGCTTCACTGAGAAAGGGACCATACCAATTGGATCTATATAATAGAACCTTTTTGCTTTGAGTGTCCACCATATGCCCAACCCATTTTGAATACAGCAGATTCCCATCAGCCTGATTATAGCACCTAGTTTCATGAAAACCTGAGAAAGCTCTTAAATGTCTGGCTTAGAGCCTAGGGATAGGGAATAGTTGGATGTAGTAGCTTTGTCTGACAGATAATATGGTTTAACAAATGCATTTTATCTCGGGGAGTGAGACTGGTCATAGGAGTAGAGGGCAAAAAAAAGATACATGGTATGATTAGAAGGACTGTAAGAAATAGAAGCAAATCGGGAACAATAATTTGAAGGTAATAATGGGGCAATAAAAGAGGCCCCAATTAGATTAAAGAAAAATTTCATAATTACAGAACAACAAGATTCAGTGTTTTTTGATAATTATTATACTAGCTACATGGAAATTCCCAGTTCTACAGTAAACATTAAATTTGGTGGTGAAATGACTTAATTTAACAAAAGGAAAAAAGCAACAGTATTATCACTTTTTATAAATTTATATGTCCTCTCTGGCACAGCAAAACAAGTAGAAATAATAGGGATGGGACAAGAAGGCGATTTTTTTTGCCAATAATAGGATTATTCATAGAGGAAAGTTTCCATTGTAACTAGTAAGAGAATCCAGAAGTTTCTAAATACATTCATAACATTAAAAAATGGGACCCAAGATACTCATAATAGGGATTTTTTTTAAAAAAATGCCATTCTCAAAAACAGATCTAAAGCGATAAAAAAAAATGTGTGTTTTTTTTGACTTGTAAAATCTGTAAATAAAACAATAGATACGAAAAAGGGCCAAAGGCAAAGAAAAACTATACCATATTCATGGTTGGGGAAGATTGAATATTATAAAAAATGGTCTGTGTAAAGAAAATGCAAATCTAGATAAAATTCCTCCAATTTTTTATTTTTGTGGGGTTGGTACTAAGGATTGAACTTGGGCACTCCATCACTGAGTTATATTCCCAGTCCTTTTCCTAGTTTTACTTTTTATTTTGATGCAGGATCTAAATTGTTGGGATTGGCCTCAAATTTTCAGTCCTACTGCTTCAACCTCCCTAGTTGCTGGGATTACAGGATGGAGCCACCATGTCCAACTCAAAATTTTTTGGTAGACTTGAAAGCTGATAGTAAAAACAGGTGAACACGTAAAAGGCAGCTGGATGCAGTGGCACACACCTCTAATCCCAGCAACTCAGGAGGCTGAGGCTCATGAGTTCAAGGCCACCAGGCCCTGAGCCCTGTTTCAAAAAATAAGGGTTGGGGATGTGGCTAGTGGTAATGCCCTTGGATTCAATCCCCAGTAAAGGGGGTGGGGAACAAGTAGAAAGGTAAGAATAGCATTTTCACAAATAAAGTATGGGGGCACTGGGGTTGTAGCTCAGTGGTACAGTGCTTGCCTAGCACATGTGAGGCACTGGGTTCAATCCTCAACACCACCTAAAACATAAAAAACAAAGGTATTGTGTCCATTGACCACTAATTTTTTTTTTTAAAAGAATAATATAGGGGGAGTTAACATTTCAGATATCAAGACTTATAAATTGATGGTAATTAGGAAAATGTGGCACTGGGGCAAGACTAGCCATATCAACCAATAAGAGATTCCAGATACAAACTCATGATATTTAATGAGAGAGGTGGCATTATGTAATTACTGGGAAAAAAATTCAGTGGTGCTGGGAATTTATTCATGTGGAAAGATAGATCACCCACCCATAAAAATAAGTCTTAGTTTGATTGAAGATCTCCACGCGAAAAATAATAATTTAAACTTTTCAAAGAAAATATAGAGAACCTTAGGGGGCTGGGGATGTAGCTCAGTTGGTAGAGTGCCTGCCTTGCAAGCACAAGGCCCTGGGTTCAATCCCCAGCACCGCAAAAAAAAAAAAAAAAAAAAAAAAAATAGAGAACCTTTGTCAACTTGCAGATAGCATGGGCAGTTCCTTAAACCCAGAAATTTAAATGATCAAGGAAAAATTAGTGGTAAATCTGACTAAATCAGAATAAGCAATCTGTGTAAGATATTATCATCAAAGTATAAATATAAGCCCATACAGTGAATAGACTTTCACCATATATAAATAACTTTGATAATATGAAAATACACTAAAACAATCCCACAGATAAACAAGCAAAGTCTATAACCTTTCCAGGGGAGGATACAAAAATGGCCAGTAAATACATGAAGAGCTGCCAGGTCTCCCATGAAATCCAATTTAAAATCACACTCATCAGTTGGCAATGCATTGAAAGTCTGCTAATTCTAAACATAAAGATAGGGAGAAACAGGAATCTTTATAAAATATGAAGTGGAGCAACTGCATTTGCTGTGAGTCCATGGCCTAGCAACAGGCTTGCTTTTATTACATGTGCTTTCACCTGGGAGCAGGGGCCATCCACCAGACTCCACTGAAGCAGTGGATGAAATCTGCAGACATGTCTGACCACAGAATGGATCAACTCAAGCAAATTGTACAGCAGTCCAAATGCATGTAGTTATTTTACATACATGCCTGTTTCTCAAAACAAGTCATCAAATGATGACAGTTAATACAGAATTTAAAACATGCAAATAAGGCAGCATGTTTTATTTAAGGATGTATACACATGTGATAATAGTTTTATAAAGATCCCAGGAAATGCAGAATACCAAATCCCAGGAGGTGTTTCCTTTGGAGAACAAGGGAATGAGATGGGCAAGGGGCATGTGGGGACTTCAGTGCTGGCTATTGATTTTTGTAAACGAACAACTTGCAACTAATATGTTTGTTTTGCTGTCCTAGAGTAGAGAAGTCATGCTTACTTTGGCTTGGTGTGTCTGTTTTGAAGTTTGCTTTGGGACTTGCTGTACTTTATCCTCATGGGTGTGTGGGAGTCATGTTCCCAAACCCTGGGGTACTTCTTCCATGTGTACAGTGGCTGGGGGCTAGTCAGAGACATCCATCCCCTAACCTGCTGATTTCTGTGACTGTTGTGATCCTCAGTTTACCTTGATGGATGGGAGATAACTTCCAGACTCTAGATTCCACAATGATAACATTGTGGACTGGCTGCCTCTTGGGGAAAAGGTATATTTGGTTTTTCCTTTTCCTTCCTGCTTCAGCTCTCTGCATAGTCCCTGCTTTGTACATCTGTACACCATGTTCAAGAATCTGGTTTGGAGCTCCTATCAATGGAGAGCTCAGAGGTAGAAGCTGAGGGAGATGTAAGGGAATCCACCAGTCCTACAATGAAGAGGGAAACTTTCAGGAACCCCAGTGGCTTCCATCTTGTCCTGGTTAGTCTTCCTACATCATGTGGGGTGACCTGTGGGAATCCTTGGCTTGTGTCCAAGCCTGCTGCCCCACGACCATTTGCTCTAGTCTCCACTGTGGACCCTGTGGGATGAGGGAAGAAATTGAGCTTGAGGGACAGCAAGAGAGATCCGTTCCTGCTGTCATTCTCTTCTCTGTTCTGGACAAACCAAGCTCACTTCAACTTGTAGGGCATTTTCTCTTGCCTGTGTGACCTCCAGGAAGGAGCTGTCTCAAGGAATCCACCTGGTGGCCTGGCCTCTTGTGACAGCAGGCTGCCTCAGACTCTCTCCAGTGGAGAGAGCCCTGAGCTGGTTCTAGACACAGCTTTCCCACAATTTTGGAGAAACGTATGACAGTTTTCCAGACTTCTGCTTTCTCATAAGTAAACTAAAATCAGTGTCTTACTGATTCCTCCCGACTCTAAGTGGGGCTCTCAAATTGGGCTTTGGAGCTACATCTGGTCCTTAGACACATATTGCTTAGTTTGTACAATCTTTCAGACAAATTTGAATATGTTGCTGGTGTTTAAAAATTTGGAGATTCCATGTAAAAATGGAGATTCTATCTTCTCTTGAAAAGCAGGAAGCTGTGACAGCAGTAGGCCCAGCTCCCACAGGCTTACATCTGAGCAGAGGGGCCTGTGCCTTTGAGGCTGGCAGGCCAGCAGCCATCCTGTTTATGGACATGCTGGCCCTGAAGCTATCTGAGCCAAAGCACTGGCCCTGGACTTTCAGCAAAGGTATTAGCTTCTTTAAGACTGAAGTTTTCTCATCTTCATATGTGGCTAGTTACAGCAGCCCCACCCAGGCACTGAGGATCTCAAGTACTTTATCCAGTGTTTAGTGCAGATTTTTATTTTATTATTACTCTCATTTTCATTATAATATATGTAACAATTTGTCCCAGATGAACTCAAATTGAAATTTGAAGTCTGGCAGCACATAATGGCAGATGGCAAGATTCATGCTCCGCCAATGGGGTCTAAGGCATGGTTTAATGGGCATGTGAGGTTTGTTAATGGGCAAGGGACTTTGTGACAGAAGGAGGCAGTCCCAGTGGAGTGTTATCTCTCCTGGGGTCTAGGGGGAAGTGACAGTCTCCAGGTGCCTGGACAAGGAGGCTGAGCAAGAAAGCAAAAGCGGTCATGTTCTTGAGTCACTGGAGGCTTGTCCCTGGAGGGGCTCTCAAACCACAGAAGTGCAGGTATTGTTGGGAAGGCCCCATTAGCATCCACTGGCTGATGAGGCTGGGACATCTGGTCACTCACATTTTAAAGACCCATCCATTATCTTTCACATCATCACCTCTGCATCTCCCATAGATACATAAATCCCTCTGAGCAGTCCTTCCCACATCTAATTTTTGCATTCTTTCTAAGATACTTAAGGTACAGTCTGGGTGTCTTGGGACACGGAAGCTGCAGCAAGTTTTCTTATTTTTTTTTTTTAGTTGTTGATGGACCTTCATTTTATTCATGTATTTATATGTGGTGCTGAGAATTGAACCCAGTGCCTCACACATGCTAGGTGTGTGCTCTACCACTGAGCCACAACCCCAGCCCTTTTTTTTTTTTAATATATATTTTTAGTTGGAGGTGCATACAGTACCTTTATTTTTTTTATTTTTATGTGGTGCTGGGGATTGAACCCAGGGCCTCATGCATGCTAGGTGAGCACTCTACCACTGAGCCCCAGCCCCAGCCCCAGCAAGTTTTGTCCATAGGCCAGATCAAAGACCATTGGCTTGTTTTGCAGCGGGAAGGTTTGCATTAGGCAGAGGGAAGAATTTCCTCATTGTGAAATTGTTGAACATCAAAATATATTCCCATGGGAACCTTGTACAAGTGGAATCCCCTGTGTCTTGCTCCCTGTCCACTACCTCAGGGTTTGAATCGTGGTAGAGAGTCCAGGACCTCTCAGAGTGCAGGTCTCGGTAAACTCACTCTAGGCTTTTTCATTTAAAAATCTGTCCCAAAGAGGGCTTGAGGTGTAGTTCAGTGATAGAGGCCTTGCCTAGCATGCCCAAGGCCTGGGGTTCAATCCCCAGCATGGCTAAAAATAAATAAATAAAAATTTAAAAATCTGTCCCATAGGCCGAGGACATAGTTCAGTAGTAGAGTACTTGCCTACCATGTACATATATAGCCCTGGGTTTGATTTCCAGCACAGGAACAAAAATCCAACTGTCCCAGTGTCACTTTGCATTATCTGGAGGGAATTCTCTACTTGGTTAGTTTTTTGGGTTTTGGTAGTGGGGACTGAACCCAAGGCCTCACATATGCTCGGCAAGAACTCTACCACTGAGCTATACCCCAGCCCAACTTGGTTAGTTTTCTTAGTAAAGTTCAGCCAAGGGCAGGGTGCTCAGAGACACAAGCAGGTGGACTCTGAATTTGGCTGTTTTACCTGGCATTGTATAATGTCTCCACAGAGGACTGAATCAGAAGGAATTGGCTTAAGACTCAGATAAAAAAGAGGAGAGCTTCTGCTAATGAGCTTCTTTGACCCAGCACAGGCTGCTGGTCTGAGATGGCCTCGTCTGGAAGGTGCCTAAATGCTTGAGTCCCATCTGTTTGGAAGGACAGGTACTCAACCAACCCCTTTGTGCTTTTAAGAGAGGCCCCTGCTGATTTCTGTTCAGTCTGTTTTGGGCCACAAATGCTGCTTGTCTTCCTGTACCAGTGAGGCTGAGGTGGAGCCTGGCATAACCTGGGTAGGCACTGGGAAGTCACGATCTGGTTGTTTCTTTGCCTGAAAATGTCAATACATCATATAGGGGGATGAGGGATTTCTTTTCTTTTTTGGTGTTGGTTCTGGGGATTGAACCCAGAGGTGCTCTCCCACTAAGCTACATCCCAGCCCTTTTTGTTTATTTGTTTTTATTTGAGACAGGGTCTGAGGTTGACCTTGAACTTGAGATCCTCCTGCCTCAGCCTGTGGAGTTTCTGGCATTACAGGGGTAACCCCCCTATGCCTGGCTTCTGGGATGATGGATCTTTAAAAGAAGATATCTCAGATGCTCAGATACTTAGGAATACTTTTGGAATTCTTGTCTGCTCTGCAGGAATTTGAGGAGTTCATTTGGTTCCAAGTCACCTTGATCTCTCTGGCAATGTTTGGAACCCATCGCACCTCCTTTCAGATCCTCAGTTTCACAACTGAGAACTTGCCCCCCGCCCCGCCACACCAAGTTAGGTTGGTGCAGTTCTCCAGAGGCTCTTTGGTGGAAATCAGTGCTCCTTTAAGATAATCCTTGTGCCCTGCTTGAGATACCTCTGGGAGTGCAGAGGTCTCAGAATAATCCTCGACTAGCTTGGCCCCTTTGGCCTTGTGCTTAAATCAAGGTGGACCCCAGTCCCTGCCCCCAGCCCAGTATGACCTCTTGGCAATAAATACCATGACCCTACCCATAACATCCACAGCCCCCACTCCACCCTCTCCTGGCTTTAACCCAGTTCTTCCCTTTGATTGTGATATTCCTACAGAGGTCCCGACCGATACTGCTCCCTCCTCAGCCCTAGTCCTACCTGAGGTTCATGTCCCCCTTCACAGCCAGACTGAAGATGTTGGAGAGGTTCCCTCCAGGTGAGCAGCCACAAATCAGCAAGGCAAGTGCCTCAATGTTGTTCAGCTGGAAGACCTTCCCCAGCACAAAAGCCGTGAGGGGCATGATGCCATACTGGGACACCATGGCGATGATCAACCCCTTGGGCTTCCACAAATGAGCCTTGATCTTGCTGAACTCCATGGTGCAGCCCAGAGAGAGCATGATGAGGAGCAGCATGATCACCAGGATGATACTCAGCGCCAGGTCCGTGGGCCGCTTGCCGAAGTTGGGTGGCAGGGAGAAATTGAAGGGAACAGACACGTTGTGCACCTCCATCTTCCTGGGAGGCAGTGGAAGACCACCCTCCCTCCCCTGATGCCTCCCTTCCTCGTCTGGTCCTTGCTGGATGCCTCCTTTAATCACCTCTCAGGACAGTTTCTGGACAAAATGTAGCTCTGGGCAAATAGGAAGATGATGCAACTTGTGGAGCTGTTCCCCTGGTTGTGGCTCCACAGGGAAGAGAGCCCAGACCTTATCTGCCTGGCTTCCCTCCTCTCCCAAGTGCTCTGACCTCTGCTGCTCTCTGGGTGCCGCTCAGACACCTCCCTTACCACTTGGCTGCTGTTGGGACTGAGGGCCTCTTTCTCTCCTTCGCCCTCCACCCAGCATGGCTTACTGGTATTCTGTCCCTGGGAACCTTTCCCCGGCCAGCACCAACCCAGGGCCAGCCCTGTGCCTTCCTGTGGCTCCTGTTTCCAGCTGAGTCAGTTGGGGAAGGTGTCCTCCCAGTGCCCCGCAGGTGGCCATTTGTTGTGTTTCCTTTGGTTCCTGAATGGGGGTGGTATAGCCTAAGGGGCTGTGGGACAGAGTAGGGGCAGGACTGGCCTCTGGGACAGGATGTGTCCATGACCTTCCTCTTGGCAGACAAGGATGTTGTGTCCTTCTTGCCTGTGTCTTATTCCCTGGACTGTACGGGTCCAGGGGGCACATTGGCATTCCCTGTGATGTAATGCTCACTTCCAGAGGAAAGAGCCTGCTGGGATGGCAGACAGGCTCTTGGGAGCTTGGAGGCTCTTTCCCTAAGGGGAAAGCTCCCTGGCTGTGGAGACTCGTCTGTGCCTGAGGAACCCCTTCGCTTGGGAAACTTGCTGAGAAAAAAGCAGGAGCGTGCAGTCTTTTCTTTCTGATTTCCTGAAACTCTGCTTTTGCAATGGGTCTGTGTGTCTCAGCATTCGGTGGCAGAAAGAGACAGGTGTGGCTGTCCTGAGCCTCACCCTTCCATCCTTGCTGAAGGGTGGCATAGGAGCCCTCCTTCAGACACACAATTGCCTCCTATCTGGATTGGAACTCAGAGCCTGGCTGGGGACTTGTAGTTTCGTATTTATTGAAACAGGTGATTAGGCTGAGTGTACAGGATTCCACAGGGCAGACAAGGGACCAGGGTGTGAACCACCATGAGGTGGGGATGGTGACAGGTTTTTGACTTGGCATGTGGAATTACCTGAAACACATAGCTCTTTGACAATGGCCTTGGAGGTTGCTGGAATTCTGCATAGACAAGGGAAGAACACAGGTTCCATATGTACTGCATCAGGTCCACAGGGCGGCTGCTTCATGGAGTTGTGCAGTGCATAGAATGTATACTGTGGCCCAGGGTGGCACACGCTAGAAAGCCATTTCCCTCTTAGAGTCACTCACATGAATGATTTCCTGATGCTAGAGTTGAACTGGTCTCAAGGGAGGGGAAGGCGGAGGGCTGATGGGGATGTATGGTGCCTGGAGGGTGGCGGGGAGGGGAGGCTGCTTTCTTTTCCTAGCAAGACAGGAATATTACCCCTTCCCTCAGAGTTGCTTGGGAGAATTATCGATCATCAGCTGAGTGAGGGCACTGTGGGAGGATAAAAACCGAGTAATCCATTATCCTGCCCTTGGGGACCATATGGTCCATATGAGGCCACAGGTGGACAGATGATACACAGGCAAAGCAGAAGCACATGAGAGTGGGGGGCCACACGTGCAGTTGTGCAGGCTTTGACCATCCAGCACAGGGCTTAGCAGTCATGCAGACATCCTGTGCAACCTTACCCGGGGCCCTGTGGCCAAAGAAAGACAATATTCACATATTTGTCTGATGCCCAAGGGGGCGAGGAATGATCCATCAGTTATCTGTTAAAGAACAACCTTGGGGTATGTCTATTGATCATATGGCACACATAAAAAGAGCAGGGATCTCATTAACATATCTATAAACTAGACTCTAGCTATCTAGTGTCCACTAACTGTTCCTCTTTGCCTTTTCTCAGAATCACAGCGTTCTCCTACCTCTTGCTGTGACCTTTGCCCTTTGGGAAACACATTCTTTCCCTGATCACCCCTCTTTCTATGCCTCTCCTACCAACTCTGTTCCTAGCAATGTGCCTTTGCAGAGAATGGGAAAATCTCTTCTAAGAAGCTGACCATTTCCGTCCTTCTCTCCATGTGCCTCTGTACCTACTCTGATTTCATAAAAATTAGGGGGCAGGGGAAGCTCTTATGTTATATGAATACATACACAGACACTGTGATTTAATTTCTTATTTAGTCCTCACAAAAATGTTAGGAGGTAGTTACTATGACTAGTCTTGTTTTATAGATGAAGAGGGAAAGGCTCAGAGACATTATTTAATCTGCCCAATCCACACAACTGGGTGGTGGACCTGGCGTTCACAGCCAGCCTTGCTCCATGCGTCACCTGCTCTGCTCTGCTCCTTTGCTGTGATCTGTTTTCTGCCTCATCTGATCTCTCTACTTCCTTGCTTTTTTCAGGGAGGTGGGTACCAGGGATGGAACCCGGGGTGCTTAACCACTGAGCAACATCCCAATTCTTTTTATTTTTTATTTTGAGACAGGGCTTGCTTTTGTAAAAATATTTTTCATTGTAGATGGAAATGATACCTTTGTTTATTTTTTTTATGTGGTGCTGAGGATCGAACCCACTTGCCTCACACATGCTAGGCAAGCGCTCTGCCACTGAGGTACAGTCCTAGCCCAGTTACCTTGCTTTTTGAGATCTGAGAATTTGACTGGAAAAGTCCCTCTGATTACACATTTGTTCCATATGAGCCTGGCCTGCTTCTTTCAAGCAACATGTCATCAAGCAATTTCATGGGGATAGTGGTGGCTGAGCGAATTTACTATGGTGGCTTGAGCTTCAGCTTTGGCAAAATGGGACCCTCTTCCCATATCCTGCAGCCACCATGATGTTGATGCCTGAGAAGAACCAAGCTGCCACTTCTGAACCCCTTTTGAAGGAGGGCATGATGGTAGCCATATTCCTATGCCTGGAGCTGGCAGACAGGAATGTGTCCAGCCTTCATGTCAGGAAGGCCACATGGTCTGTCTGATCTCAAGGCTATGGAAGGAACAGTTTGCTGGAGACATTTCTACTGGTACTTTACCAGAAAGGTATGAATGTCCATGATGACCTCCACTGCCCCTGAGGTCCTGCCTATGTCCTGGCAGGGCTTAGCCAAAAGTCTGGAGGGTGAATGACCCACAAGAACCCACAAATGGGGAATCTGGCAGAGATACGAACAGACAAGTGCCATGTCCTCTGGTGAAGACAGGAAAGCTGAAGCTGGGTCTGGGGCAGCAGCTGAGTTCCTGTGCAGAAGTGGATTTGGTTGTAGAAAATGGCATGATATTGGCACCAAAATAGACACGTAGACCAAAGGTACAAAACCGAAGACACAGAGACAAACCCACCTAAATACTGTTATCTCATACTAGACGAAGGTGCCAAAAATATACATTGGAGAAAAGACAGCCTGTTCAACAAACGGTGGGCTGGGGTTGTGGCTCAGTGGTAGAGTGCTTGCCTAGCTTGTGTGAGGCACTGGGTTCGATCCTCAGCACCACATAAATATAAATGAATAAAATAAAGGTATTGTGTCCATCTGCAACTAAAAAGTATGAAAAAACATGGTGCTGGGAAAACGGGAAATCCATATGTAACAAAATTAAATTAAAATGCTATCTCTCACCCTGCATAAAAATCAACCAAAGTGAATCAAATACTTAGGCAGTAGAACAGAGATCCTGTGCCTAAGAGAAAAAACGTAACCCCAGATCTTCATCATGTCGGTTTAGGACCTGACTTCCTCAACAAAACTCCTGAAGTGTAAGAAGTAAAATCAAGAATCAATAAATGGGATGGATTCAAACTAAACAGTTCTTCACAGCAAAGGAAACAATCAATAATGTGAAGAGAGAGGCTACAGAATGGGAAAAAATATTTACCACACACACCTCAGATAGAGCACTAATCTCCAGGATATAAGATGGTGGAATGAGACAGACATCATTACCCTATGTACACGTATGATCACACGAATGGTATGAATCTACATTGTGTACAACCATACAAATGAAAAGTTTTACCCCATTTGCCATTTGTGTAAAATGAATCAAAATGCAGTCTGTTAAAAAAAAATCCAAAACAAACAATCCAATCAATAAATTGGCTAAGGAACAGAACACTTCACAGAAGAAATACAATTGATCAACAAACATATGAAAAAATGTGGGCTGGGGATACAGCTCAGTTGGTAGAGTGCTTGCCTTGCAAGCACAAAGCCCTGGGTTCAATCCCCAGCACCACAAAAAAAAAAAAAAAAAGAAAAAAGAAAAAAAGAAAAATGTTCATCATCTCTTGCAATTAGAGAAATGCAAATCAAAACTGCTCTAAGATTTTATCTCACTCTAGTCAGAATGGCAATTATCAAGAACACAAGCAATAATAGGTGTTAGTAAGGATGTGGGGGAAAAAGCACACTCATACATTGTTGTTGGGACAGCAGATAGTGCAACTACTTTGGAAAGCAGTATGGAGATTCCTAGGAAAACTTGTAATGGAACCACCATTTGACCCAACTATCCCACTCCTCAGTTTATACCCAAAGGACTTAAAATCAGCATACTACAGTGACACAGCCACATCAATGTTTATAGCAGCTCAATTCACAATAGCTAAACTATGGAACCAACCTAGATGCCCCTCAACAGATGAATGGATAAAGAAAATGTGGTACATATACACAATGGAATATTACTTAGCCTTAAAGAAGAATGAAATTATGGCATTTGCAGGTAAATGGATGGAACTAGAGAATATCTTAAGTGAAATAAGCCAATCCCAAAAAACCAAAGGCCGAATATTTTCTCTGATAAACAGATGCTGATCCACAGTGGTGGGTGGGTAGGGAAGAATGAAGGAACTTCAGATTATGTAGAGGGGAGTGAGGGCCAGGGTGGGGTCTTGGGGATAGGAAGGACAGTAGAATGAGACAGACATTATTACCTTATATACATGCATGAAAATAATTTTTTTAAATAAACAAAGGGACAAACACAAAAAAATAAGAAGTGGGTTTGATTGTAGACATGGTCATCCACCTTAGTAAAGTTGGAGGAGATTATTTTGTGTTGAATATATTTAAAGCCAGAGGCACTTCAAAAATCTTTAATTGACCATTACCAATTGCCATCACCCTTGACCCTGAAATTCTACTTGTAGAAAATTATCCTGCAGAAGTATTTGAGTGTAAAAAGGGTTTATGCAGAGGGATTTCACTGCATCATTGCTTATAATAGGGAAATACTAGGACAACCTAAATGTCTATTACAAGGTGATTGGTGATGGCTATTTTTTTCAGCACACTCTGTTTGCCTGCCAAGTTACTAAGGGCATCCCAGAGTTGAAGGAAAGGTGGAATAAACTTCACCTCTGAATGGGAAGAGTAGGCAAGAATTTGTATCATCATTCCCCATGTGGGGCTCCACAAAGAATCCCAGGTGAGCAGTGCTGTGTAGAGCAGTCTGTCTGTGGTGGATGGCGATGGGAGAGACACTGCCCCCTGGGCAGGCTCTCCTTCCCATTCAATGATGGGTGATGCCTAAAATCAAATTAAATCTACTCAAAGGGGGAAAGAAAGAGTGGCAAAAACTTCCAACAATTGAAGAATACTCACTTCAAAAACCTTGCCCTGGAGTAGATGAAAACTCTCCAAGCATTACGCAATTGAATTTTAAAAAGTGAATGCAACCAGTGCAGTGGCACATGCCCATAATCCCAGTGGCTCAGGAGGCTGAGGCAGGAGGATCATGAGTTCAAAGCTAGCCTCAGCAATGGTGAGGTGCTAAGTAACTCAGTAAGATGCTGTCATAAAATAAAATACAAAATAGGGCTGGGGATGTGGCTCAGTAGTTAAGTGGCCCTGAATTTAGTTCCTGATTCCCCGCCCCCCAAAAAGTGAATGCAGTACTTGTTTCTATGAAGGAAGATCACAAAACAGAATAAAAGGCTAGAAAAAAATCTAAATCACCATTTTTTAACCCCTAATATGATCATTAATTTAAGGTTAGGATCATCAATAGATGCTGAAATCCTTGGGTGAAAGGCAAATTGGTGAATAGGATGTCGATAGGGTGACACAGTATTATCACATAGGTTAATAGGTTAATTAGTAGTTAAAGAGGGAAGGTACAGACCTTTATTTTTTTATTTTATTTTTTTTGGTACTGGGGATGAACCCAGGGGCTCTCCACCACTAAGCCACATCCCCAGCCCTATTTTGTATTTTATTTAGAGACAGGGTCTCACTGAGTTGCTTAGGGCCTTGCTAAGTTGCTGAGGCTGGCTTTGAACTCGCGATCCTCCTGCCTCAGCCTCACAAGTGTGGGGATTATAAGCGTGGCGCCCGGCTAGGTACAGACCTTTACATCAGAGAAACCTGGCAGTTACGCAGCTTAACCAAGAGATACAATTTGGGATTACTAATAGCGAGACATCTGAACTTCACATGTCTCTTGATGGAATGTATACAATATCAGAGTACAAAAGCTTAATCTGAATCTAACCAAGTCTTTAGAAATAGCTTGTCATTTACTGGAAATGTAAATAGTAGAAAAACATATAAAATATAAAGAAGCAACCAGATAAATCTAGATGACAGGACATTTTACAATAGCTGGCATGTACTCTTAAAAAAATTAAATGTAACAAATGTTGGGTGTCTATTCAAGATTAAGAGAATAAAGACACAACCATATGAATGTATGATTGGATACTGAATTTAAAAAATCTAAGCATTTTTGGTAATTGGGGAAATTTGAATATAGATTATACATTAGATGATATTATGGAATTACAATTAAATTAGTATTGTGTTTGCTATGATCTAAATGTTTTTGTTTTCCCCCAAATTCATTTGTTGAAACCTAATCACCAATGCATTAGGAGGTGGGATCTTGGATCACTCTCGGCCTCATGGAAGCTGAGGTCTTAAAAAGACCTCAGAAAGCGGCTTTGCCTCACCCACCATGGAAGAAGATACAGTAAGAAACTCCCATCTATGAACCCGAATGTGACCCTCACCAAACACCAAATCTGCCAGAGCCTTGGCCTTGGACTTTCTATTCTCTGGCACTGTAAGCAATAAGTTTCTGTTGCTTATAAGCCACCCCTTCTATAGTAACTTGTCATTGCAGCTCAAATGGACTAAGATGGTGGTAATGTAGGAGAATTTTCTCACTTTAGGCTAAAATTTTTATGAAGTGTCATGGTGTTGGCAACTCATTTTAAAATGGTTTGGAAAAATGCATATATACATTGTGTGTTCTGAGCAGCAAAAGTAGACATGGCAAAATGATAATTGTTAACCTGTATATGGATTCTCGTTGTATTGTTCTAACGTATCTGTAGATTTGCAATTTTTTAAAAATATTATGGGCACAATAGTTGTAGAAGGACACAATATCTTTCTTTACTTTTTATGTGGTGCTGAGGATCAACACCAGTGCCTCACACTTGCGAAGAAAGCACTCTGCCACTGAAACATAGCCCTTGCCCAGATTTGCAATTTTTTAAAAAATGAAAAGTTGAAGAGAAACAGAACATAGGGAATAGCTGTTGTGATGATGGGAAGAGATGAAGGAGGGCTGCAGAATTGCAAAGAACAAAGTATCAGGGAAATAAAGAGGAAACAGAAGGAGTACAAATAACAGACAATTTAAAAAATATTTAGTAATGGAAATGGGAAAGAAATGAGAAAGGCAAAGCAGAAGAGGGAAAAGGGAAGAGTTAACAATAGAGCAGATTAAAAATGATAGACATGGAATACAGGCCAAGAAGGTTCAACATATATAAAATTGAAGCCTCCAAAGAAGAAAATCAAAACATGATAGAAACACGAACAGCTAGAATAAAGATATAATTTTCTAGAATAACAAAGACATTATACCATATATCAGGGAAAATGAACTCAGGAGGGTCACCTTATAGATACATTCGAGTAAAATCATTAAACTTCAAAGATAATCTAACAAAATGACTGAGAAAAGTCACTGAGAGGGAAGAAAATCAGGCTGGTCTCAGTTCTGTACAGTGACTTCCAATGCCAGAAGATGGTGTGATACCTAAAAGGTCTTTAAGGAAAGAGAAAAAGTGTTGCCCAAAGAATGTATATCCAGAGCTGGGGGTGTAGCTCAGTGGTACAACCCCTCTGGGTTTAATCCCCAGTACCTCCCCAAATAAAATAAAAGCTAGAAGAAAAAGAAAAATCTTATAAAAGTTGAGAATTATTCATAGAAAAAAAGAAAACAGATTACACAGTGATAACTTTTTATTTTTTTGGTACTGGAGATTGAACCAGGGTTACCTTATCACTGAGCTACATCCCCAGCTCTTATTTTTTTTTATTTTTGAGACAGAGTCTTGCTAAGTTGCTTAAGGCCTCACTAAATTACTGAGGCTGCCCTCAAACTTGTGATCCTCCTGCCTCAGCCTCCTGAGTCACTGGGATTACATACATTTGCCATTGCACCTGGCTCATGATAGCTTTTTTTTAAAAAATCTAAGGCAAAGTGTTTTCAGAAAAGTTGAAAAAAGAAAAAAAAGGAAAGGAAAAAAAAAGGCACCAGGTCATATTGTTGTTTTCATTCCTTTTTTCTTTTTCAGTGCTGGAGATTGAATCTCAGGCCTTGGGCATGCTAAGAATTCACTCTACCTCTGAGTTACACCTCCAGCTCTGGTCATAATTTCAATATCACACAAGGTAGAGATGAAGAAAGGCACTTCATAATGTGAATCACAATACAGATGTCAGTTGTGTTATCTACATGTAAAATACCAAAGCCCACATTTATAAAGCTAAAATTACAGAAAAAAACAGGTGAGCAAACAAGCAGTACTTTAATTTGTCTTTCTAATCAAAGGTAGATCAGTTGGAAAAAATAAATTGAGACAGAATACCTACATATATTTAAAGAAGCAGGTACAGGTCCACAATCTCCTTTCCAAAGCACTATAATTTTTCAGAGTTTGGAAAGATGATGTCATGCATACATATCATGTAACATTTCAATCGGTATCCACAAACATACTGATGTTTCTGCAATAAATCATATGATGGGGTAAATGAAAATGCTAAATAGCCTCCGATCAGTTCAGAATTGGATTTGCTAACAAAGAACTTGAAACACTTTCAGATTTTAGGACATTCAGGATTTAGAATTGCAGGGTTGGGAAGCTAAATGTATATTTGGTTCCACATGAAGGAAAACATTTAACATATAACTGACTAAAAAAGAAGTACCTTGGGAGTGGCTGCCCCTGGGGCTGGGGTGGGTGGGACAGGTCCCAGCAGAGATGACCATTTTTCAGAAGATTCAAGCATCAAGTTAGTGGGAAGCTGGACAAGGAGATGACTACCGAGTTCTTTTCTCACCTGAGATTCCAGGGTCAGACTAATTGAGGGAGAGGTGGGCTAGAGAAAGGGGGTGATCCAGGCATAGTGGCACATGCCTGTAATCCCAGTGACTTGAGAGGCTGAAGTAGGAGGATCACAAGTTGAAGGCCAAACTGGGCAACTTAGTGAGACCCAGTCTCACAAAACAACAACAAAAAGGGGCTGTGGGTATAGGGGTGTCGTTTGGCAGATCTTTCTTGGGTTCAGTTCCTAGTAGGAGGGAGGGGGAACAATAAGCAGCTGGGACCATAGTCTGTTCAGGTGGTGGTCCAGTGATTCTGCTAATAGAGAACTGGGCCCAGCTCAGAGCTCTTAGTTGGATGCTGGGGAGGGAAGGTGGGTGGGTGCAGGGCTTTGGGAATGCCTGACTTGGTGGTTATGAACTGGGACCCTAAGTGGGAAGACAGCCCTTCAGTGCTGGTCGATGCTACTTGCTATGTGTCAGTGACCTCTTTGTGACGCATGGGGCTTCCTGAGTGTTATTGGGTTTCTCTGTTAATCCCTTGTAAAAAATATTTATTTGTACTGGGGTTTGAACCCAGGGCATGCGCTTTACCACTGAACAAGCCCTTTTCCCCTTTGAAAACTCATTCTGCCTCCTTGGAAATGCATTTCATTTACTGAGGAAGTCGTTTCAATTATCCTCTTGGAGTCACTCGAGCTGGTAATTATTGCCATGCTCTCATTGTTCCTGCGCCACTCAACCTGGGAAATGGTGGCCTGGAGGGGAGGTCCACTCTCTGAAGCCTTTCTGACCCCCTTGACAGATTCAAGCAAACACTCAGCGGCAGGAGAGGACAAAGTACGGGAGGGCAGAGAGCGGCAGGACCAGTGTCTAAAGTCCTTCCAGCATTGATTTCTGTCCGCTTGAACAAAATGGCTCACTTTAGATGAGGCGGAACATAAAGATAAGCACGCAGGGAAAACGAACTCTCACCACCCAGAGATAAGCACGGGGAAGGTTTGCGCCTGGTGGTTTCCAGCTGGGTAATAAGCTGCAATAAGCAAATGTGCAGGCAAGGTGGGGACAAGCAGTAACCTCACTGGGGTGTAGGAGCACGTGAACATGTGGGTCCCTTAGTCAGCTCCAGGGCAGCTCCTCCTGCTGTCCCTGTGTTCATTCACGATGCCAATTGGCTTGAATCTGTCAGGAGACTGGAGCAGGTAGGGCTGCAGCCCTACCAGAAGGCCCAGGGCCTGCCCTTCTGTACACATACGGCTACCTCGCTGGGATGTCACAGGCTGTGCAACAAGAGATGACTTTGTGACACACAGTAGGGTGGTTCCAAGGTATTATGAATCATTTTAGCATTTATCTTTCATTTCTTTTTTGGGGGATACTGGGGATTGAACTCAGGGGCACTTGACCACTGAGCCACATCCCCAGCCCTATTTTGTATTTTATTTAGAGACAGGGTCTCACTGAGTTGCTTAGGGACTCACTTGCTGAGGCTGGCTTTGAACTGGTAATCCTCCTGCCTGAGCCTCCTGAACCGCTAGGATTTCATCTTATTATGAGGTATGATAAATACCTCTAAATTGAAATACCTGTCAATAAGTGGTGGGATTATAATGCTGAATACTACCTCTCCCATTCCCAAGGCCACAATGTTCTGCACCCTGTGGCTCCTCTTGTGCCTGGCTGATAAGCTATCTCATGCCTTTAGAATAGGATCCAGAAGTGCTAAGAGAAAGACGAATGAGGATACTCAGCTCTGCTCTGCCCCGCAGCATTGGGAATTAAATCCCTGGGTGCTTTATGACTGAGTTTCATTCCTTTTGGATTTTTTACTTTGAGACAGGGTCTTGCTAAGTTGCCCATGCTGACCTTGAACTTGCAATCTTCTTCCCTCAGTTTTCCAAGTTGCTGGGATCACAGGCATGTGTTACCATGCCTGTTTGGATACTGTGTTTTTCAAATGGAAATGCAAGACAGAGCACTAACTACCTTACTTACTTCCTTTCTTCCTTCCCCTCTTCCTTCCTTCCTTTCCTTTGTATCTGGAGTTGAACCCAGGATACTCTACCATTGCACTATATCCCCAGCCCTTTTTTTAAAAAATTAAAATTTTGAGATAGAATCTCATTAAGTTAGTGAGGCTGGCCTGGAATTTGCAAACCTCCTGCCTCAGTCTCCAGAGTGGCTGGGATCACAGGTGTGCACCACTGTGCCCAGCTGGAGAGGACTCTTGATGGCTTTTAAGACCACGGTCTCAGTAGAAGTTCTGGCAGGGGAAATCAGAAAAGTTGTGAAGTCCCTGTACCCACTCCCACTCAGATTGGGGGCAGTCACTTGAGTAAATCTGGGGACTCTGATAGCAGAGAGGACCTGTGCTCCTTCCTGATTTCCTGAGGAAATTAGCTGAGCTCCTCTCCAGTTGTGTAGGGAAGGCAGGATGGCACATCTGGGCTGAGAGGGCCCAAGATAGCCAGTCCTCTCTGAGCCCCCTGCAGCCCACACAGCACGCATCCACCTAGATCTGAAGACTGCTGGGTCAGGATGAGGAGAAGCAGGTGGAGTACAGGCCAAGACTGTGGGAAGAACGTTCTGGGCAGAGGGAACAGCGCCGGGGTGGGGGTTCTGGGCTGGGGGCTCATTTGGTAGGCTTGCAGGCAGCAAGTGGGGGAGTGGGTAGTGAAGAAGCCAAAGGAGGGACAGAGAAATAGGTGGTGAGGAAGGAGAGGGGTCTGGCCACTAGACACACTGGTCTGTGTAGTCCAGGGAGAGGACCTTTGATTTTATTCTCAGAGTTGGTGGGAAACCACTGAAGGTTTTGAAAAGGGAAGTGACATGATCTGGCAGCTTCACTCTGGCTGTGTGGAAAAATGCCTTCAGGAGAGCAAGAGTGGAAGCCAGAAGATGATCACAGTAATCCAGACTGAGAAGCAGTACTTAGTTTCTAGCTGTGCAATCTAAAGCTGCCTGCTGGCTGTGAGCACTTGAAATGTGGCTGGTATGAACTGAGATGTGCTGTGTCAACAACTTAGTAAAGAAATAAAAAAATAAAATATCACATTGATAGTTTTAATACTGATTCATGCCAGGTTAGGTGGCTCACACCTGTAATCCCAGCAGTTTGGGAGGCTGAGATAGGAGGATCACAAGTTAGAGGCCAACCTCAGTAACTTAGTGAGGCCCTATGCAACTTAGTGAGACCCTGTCTTAAAATAAAAAAAAGGATTGGGGTGTGACTCAGCAGTTAAGCACCCTGGGTTCAATTCCCAGTACCAATGATGACGATGATGATGATGATAATAATAATAATAATAATAATAAATTACATGTTGAAATATTTCTATTCAAATATTGATTACATGTTGAAATGATACTATTTTGACTATGTTGGGTTAGATAAAATATATTACTGAAATTATTCTCACCTTAAATCTAACAAGTGGAAGACCTACGACTGTGGCTGGTGTTGTATTTCTGTTGGACGTTGCTGGACCAGAGTGTGAACAGCAGGGTTCCCAGAAATGGTTGGAATCTGCCCGAGGTGAGCAGGGTCAGGGCTGCGCAAGTCGTTCATTGGTTTGAGAAAGATGAGGGAAGCTGGGGAAGGAACAAGTCTGGAGAAAGGAGATTCCTGATTCCATTTCAGAAATGCTGAGTGAGAGGAGCGGAGATGTCGGTGGAGTTGGATGGTATTTGTGGTGCGGAGGAGGGAGGGGACAGCTGCAAGGGAGGTCTGAGTCACAGTCTTTGGCCCTTCAGCTTTCAGAGCTAGGGAGAAGGGAGAAGGGAGACTGGGAAAGAATGAGGAGTAGGCAGCAGAGGCCCAGGAGGCCGGGTGTGCGGCAGAACTCCCTCCTGAAGCTGCCACGTGTGCTGTCAAACCTGGAGGGACCCAAAGAGAAGGAGGCAGGAGGAGGCTGGATCACCCTTCCCATCAGTCACTGCACACCCTCAGGAGAGGACGACAGGAAGGGAGGGGCTGTACGATATGTTGTCTTTGTCGCCCACAACGAAGACGTGATCCCAGGAATGTGTATGCAGCTCTTTATCTTGCGCTCCTGTTTCTTTCTCTTTTTCTCGCCTGTTTCCTCCCTCTCTCCTTTCCTCCCTCTTCTTCTTCCCTTTCCCCCCTCAGTGTCTCAGTGTCTCCGTCCGTGTGTGCGTGCCTGTCTATCTCTGTCGCCGTGTCTCTGTGTCTGTCTCTCTCTCTTATACCCTCAGTTGACCAATCACAGAACTTCCACGTGAAGCACGCTCAGGCAAGCACAGACAAAGGCTTAAAGCACGAGCCGGACACACGTGTGGCCAGTTTACAACCAACCGATAGGAATAACTTTCGCAAAGACACCTGTTTACTCCGTGGCAACAGCAAAACTGGCATACCGCCAGGCGCCATCTTAGCATAGAGCGGGGGTACCCGGAATACCCCAACAGCTCCCCCTTTTTTCTTTTAATAAAGGTAGGGACCGTGCCTGTCTTAGGTTGAGTGGTCAATGCTTGTTCTTACCCGTCCTCAAAGAACGCATAGCTTGATGCGCCTTCTGTCTTAGGTTGATACAAGATCACCACTTCATTACCCGTCTTTGACCACCGGTCCAGCATACTGAGCCATATAGCAGGGGAGCTGCCCGACTCTATGGCAGACAAGGCCTGATGAACGGCTTGTCGATCTATTATTTGAGCCTTACGTAAGGCAATTACCCAATGGGGCAAAAACAATATTGCTATTAAACCCGTAGTTCTGTTAGTAAGATCATTCTTCCTTAACTTCCTCTAGAATAGTGTTTCCCTCCTCTATAGAATCCTTAAATTTAGGTCTTCTTTAATTTTTCTCAGAAATATTTTGTAGTTTTCAATATTGTACTTCTTTAGCTGCATTTATTCTATTTGGTGTTTCCTATTCTGTTGACGGGCTTGTATTAAATGTTCTGTTTGTTGCTAATGTTTAATGCAGTTGATTTATGTACGCTGACCCTGTCATTGAACTTGTTGAATTCACATTGCATTTCTTGGAATTGTTTTATTGTTTCTTAATTCTGTAGAATTTTCTATACATATAATCATGTCAATGACAGATAGATAATCATATATTATTCCTTTACTGTTTTATTTTTTCTTATGGTGCTGGGAGTCGAACACAGTGCTTCATGCAAACTGGGCAAACACTCTACCACCGAGCTATAGCCCGCAACCCTCCTTTACTCTTTTAATGTGATAAATTATACTGGTTGATATTCTGTTTGATATTTTAAAGGAGTTCCATTAGCTTTAGTAACGCCCTTAGAGAACTCTCCATATGGACTCTAGACATCTCAGAGCCCATAGCTTATTTAGTAAGTGGCCGCCTTTCGCGTGCCTACTTTCGCTTTCACTGGACCGCCTTTCGCTTAGTCCGGATAGTCGCTAAGCCGCGAACGTTCCTTTAGATTAAGTCATTTTACCACGAACCTTTAACTTAATTTTATTTCCCAGTTTTCATTCACCCACCACACGAGAGATCCCAGGTTTCGGCACCATTTACCGTCGTCTTTGTCGCCCGCAACAAAGACGCGATCCCAGGAATGTGTATGCAGATCTTTATCTTGTGCGCCCGTTTCTTTCTCTTTTTCTCGCCGGTTTCCTCCCTCTCCCCTTTCCTCCCTCTTCTTCTTCCCTTTCCCCCCTCAGTGTCTCCGTGTCTCTGTCTCCGTCTGTGCGTGTGTGCGTCTGTCCCTGTCTGTCTGTCTGTCTGTCTGTCTCTCTCTCTCTCTCTCTCTCTCTCTCTCATACCCTCAGTTGACCAATCACAGAACTTCCACGTGAAGCAAGCACGGGCAAGCAGACAAAGGCTTAAAGCACGAGCCGGACACACGTGTGGCCAGTTTACAACCAACCGATAGGAATAACTTTCGCAAAGACACACCTGTTTACTCCGTGGCAACAGCAAAACTGGCATACCGCCAGGCGCCATCTTAGCATAGAGCCGGGGGTACCCGGAATACCCCAACAGTACAAGAGAGCTGTGCCTTGGCCCCTGGGTTTTGTGGGGCCCCCCATGCTACCTGCACTCCTTTCTCTTCTGAGAATCCAAGGCACAGCTGAGTCAGCTCACCCACACCTACGGCTCTCCAGGTCGCACTCCAGCTTTACCCTTTCCAGTTCATTCCGTTCTGTGCTGGGAGAGCACAGCTCTTTCCTCAGTCTGTCTGTCTGTCTGTCTGTTTGTCTCTCTCTCTCTCTCACACACACACACACTGTTATGGTTTAGAAGTGGTGCTCCCCAAAAGCTCACATGTGAGATAATGCAAGAAGATTTGGAGGAGAAATGATTGGATCATAGCATCAACCTAATCAGTGTATTTATCCCTGATGGGATTAACTGAGTGGTAGTGTTGTACCCAAAGAAAATAAAATCATCCAAGCCGATCCCATAAAGCCAAAAGAAGCCTTTATTTTGGCTGGCCAGCGACAACCTCCCTTAAGCCTAAAAGCGGGGTGCCGGGAAATTCCGGGGCAGTCCTTCGGCTGCCAACTTTTATAGGGCACAGGAAGGGATTAAGGCGGGGCTATAGGGAGGGGGGATTAGGGTGGGGCTGTCTCTCTCCTGGTGGCACTGGAGAATCTTTTTGGGAAGTATACCATTCCCCACTGGTCTTATCCACATTAACAAATCCTTGTTTAGGAGACTAGTGGTTTTTCAGTTTCCAACTCCCCGGACTCTGATGGGTTCCATTCCTCAGTTTGACCAGATTTCTTATTTTACACCAACTGCCTGTCCTTAATTAGGAACTTTTTAAGGGGAGGGGGCGCCGACCGCTCTTGCTGCTTCGAGCTGGAAGGGGGCGGAGTCTGGGGAAGCAGTTTGAAGTTCCTTTTAGAAATCTGGTCAATGAGGAGCAGAAGTCTGCTTGGGAAGAGCAGGTTGTAAAGTCATCTGGGGTGGGTGCTTCTATGAGAGAGAAACAAAATGACATAAGTACCAAAATGAGATCAATACAGAATATCATGACAGGGTAGAAGTCAATCTCTCACCAGGTGGAAGAACTGAGAAGTTGGTCCCATAACAAGGCCTATCAAAGGCTGGAGAGGTTGAGGCCTTTATTTGGGAACTTGAGTTATCAGGTACATTTGCCTAAGAATCTCTCTTTTGTAGCCTCCAGTCCTATTCGAGGGGCTAACACAAGTACATCTTAAGTTACATTAAACTACTGTTTCTTTTAAATGCCCATGGTTTTGGTTTGGTTTTTACTGTTTTGCTAGGTGTTTAAGATCAAGCTGGTCAAATTGACCTGTTCCTGTCTCTTAAGAATCAGCTGAGTTCCCACAGGGTCACTCGTAGGGCACTTGAGAGCAGTTTTTTAGCTTTGTTCCTGTGCTTGGGTGGTGGCATTCCTGCATTTCAGCAGCTCCTTCATTCCAGCAGCCTCTGCAATCTGGGGTGGGCAGCAGCGCTCCTCCTGGATTCCAGCAGCTCCAAGGCAGTGGCTTCTGCCTTGTGGACAGCTGACAGCTCTCTGCTTCCATTCATGGCAAAGGGAGGCTGGTCCTTGCTCACTCCCCTCAGCCCCAGGGGGCAGGAGCCAAGCCTGTCTGGCCCACTGTTGCACCTCCTTGTTCTCAGCAATCTTTGCTGCGTCTCCAACTCTGGGGGACAAGCCTGGAACGCACCAGTTATTGAGAAGCGTTCACTCAGATTGAGTTCTGTCCTGGATGGCTCCGAGCTCTGGTGGTGGTGGCATCTGGCCCCCAGTGGCTTTTGTGCTCTGGCTGTGGCAGTTCCCGCAACCTGGAGGCCGATGGCAGTCGGTGTTTCCTCGGCTCTGGACACAGCGATGCCTTCTGTGCAACACACGAACCAGGCGGTGTCTTTTGCCCACTGTCTGCATGGATGAAAACTCTGAGTTCTGGCAGCAGCGAAGGCAGCAGTGTTGACCCGGAGTTGCAAAGTTAGAGAAGCTCTCTCATTCCCTGGATGCAGGCTGACTCTGAGGGCAAGAACCAGAACTGGTTTTCTTGGCCCCTTTGTTTTAATCTCAATCATTAAGTTTGATCTTAAACATCCAGCAAGCCAGTTTCACCAGTTACTATCTCGTCTATTTCATAGGTGATGGCCTAGTATTCTTCTTCAAAACATTAATTAGGTATCAGCTAGAGAGCTCACAAGGAAAAATACAAAATAGAATTAACAATCTAATTTGTGTATTAGTCATCCTAAATCCTGCCTGAGTTATATATTATATTTCCTATTTGATATCACAGTAATTCTACAACAAAAAACAATCTTTTGAATATAACTTTAAATGAGCTGAAAGATGACTTATTTTGGAAACATTCTGACTTGTAGCAGGGTGGGAGGCAGACCCTTATTTCAGGTAAGGCCTTTTACAATCTTAGGCAGAGTGTTCCAGGTTTGAAGTTATTTTTGCCCCCTCTTAGGACATCATTTTACACAGTTTACATGTATTGTTTCCTGAATCTATGTGAATAGTTGTTAACACAATATATTGCATTTAAAACAAATCAAGGAAAGGCTGAGAAAATTTTTTTTTTTTTGGAACCAGGGATTGAACTCAGGGACACTCGGCCACTGAGCCACATCCCCAGCCCTATTTTGTATTTTATTTAGAGACAGGGTCTCACTGAGTTGCTTGGGGCCTAGCTAAGTTGCTGAGGTTGGCTTTGAACTCGTGATCCTCCTGACTCAGCCTCCCAAGTTGCTTGGATTACAGGCGTGCGCCACCGCGCCTGGCTAGGCTGAGAAATTTTGATCTCAGTATAAAAAGTAACAAATTTACATATGCCCTATTGATAGCAGGTTCTGTTACAGAATATTAAATGATAAAAATAAGTCCCCAATAAAATTTGCCATTCCCACAAGCCTGAAACTACCAACACAGACAAGTCTAATCTGGAGACCAGCAGTCCGACAAACGCCCTGCTCTAAAGACCTGCGTACCGAGAAGACATGGACACATGAATATACAAAGAGCAACCAAACCTAGATTTTCAAGAAAAAAAACAAAAACCCTAGGCTCTGCATCATAGCACAATACCCTACCAGTTATTTAACCACAATAAAGAATAAAACTTAAAGAAATCCTTGTCATTTTACACTTTGATTTATATTAGCCCGTTAACATTTGACCTTAGGGGGAAAGTTTAACAGTTTCTAATTGATGGTCTCACATACATATAACTACTTAGCTACACAAAAACTTGTTGGAATTTGCCCTTTACCTGCACACAGATTTTCTTACCCAGAAATATTTTCCTTTTACTTTTACTGAATATATTTTCATACCTAAAACTTTCCACTTTCCCTTTCCCATCTGTTGACTCCTTCCTTGTTTGTATTCTAAAACAACTCCTATGAAATTTCTGAATTTAGATAAATTTTTAGGATTTCACTCTTAGTAACCTTGCTCTCAGGGATGATACAAAACAATTCCAAATCCCTTTATTTACCAATCCATGAAAACACCAATAATGTTAAAGCATGTCACCCCATGGAATTTACGGTGTAATTTATTAACTCTTAATTTACTTATTTTACTGTACTAACCAAGATCAGACAAGTATTTTGAATAGTATTTGCCATCTCTTTCCTGTGGAAGAGTCCTAAAAAAAAATTGATATTACACATTTTATAGACATCAACATTTTTTTAATTGACCACCTAGACTTGTGAGGTTAGATATGTTTTACCTTTATTTATTTATCTGGATCCATTTTTTCTTTTAGTGCTCTCTGTTAATCTCTAATATCATGTACATGAATTTTGGGCACAATATACACTTAAACAAAGGCCTTGTAGGTTTTTATCTCCATTGCAATGTAACAAGATGTTCAAAAATCTAAGTTGAATAAAAATAGGGACCGACCAAAAGTTATGAGCTCAACAAGTACTCAGCCGGTGGTTAGCTATTCTCAAATAAAACACTTTTGTTTTTTTTTTTCCTTGGGTTGGAAATTGGTCTCCTACTGGGCTTCTTGCTTCCTCTATTGTCATTTCAATATAAGTTCTACTTGAGATTTGGTTCCATCAGAAACCTGATATCTCAGGCTCTTATCAGGACAGGGTTTGAATGCTTAAGAGCTCTGTAATGGGCTTTCCTTATTCCTCCTGGGTGGAGGCACATGTCATTTACATATTGCAAAACAATTTCCATGGGGGTGCTGTAACACTGGTGTGGGGGTTGGACCTGGTTCCTCCTCCCCCTCTGGAGGGTGAGAGGGTGGGTGCCCCCAGCCATCTTCTCCCTCCCTTGGCCCCTGGCTCTTGGCAGAGTTACCTGAGTCTTGAGGGATTGGTAGCAGAGCAAGCTGCATTTAAGTCGGGTCTGGCCTTTGCCGTCAAACCGGTGCAGCCTCTCCTAGTTCCCGAACTAGCTGAAAGGCAATGCTTAAGCCATAATCCAAATTTGAATGTAAGGCACCCGGTCCTGATGGTTTGGCCGCTTGATGCCCTGAGGGCGCCAATCAACCTTGAAAGTGGGCCATTTTGATTCACAAAACTTTAAGTTACACCCATTAACAAAAGCTCCGTAGTCAGTGGCATGTTCTTGGAAGTCCTGAAAAGTATCTGAAAAACAAGTTAGAACAGTGGGGCACGTGGTTGACTGATTCTGTCCCGTAGTAGACTGTCCTGGAGAGAGATGCTTCATAGAAAGCAAAGCCACAACACAGAAAACACAAATGGCCATGAACCAGACTAACAAGACAAATACAGACAGACAACCACCAGAGTAGGCCCTACAGGAAGGTCTATTAGATTAGGCCACATAGGCGGCCTACTAGGTTAGGCCCCATGGGGAGGCCTATTGGATTGGGGCCCACACGGAGGCCGAGCAGACCGGCCCCAGACCGCTACCCATCAGTCAGCCACGCTGCAGCCGAGCAGACCAGGTCCCAGGTGGTGGCTATGCCGGAAACCAGCCATGTGGCAGCCGAGCAGACTGGCCATCCAATTATCCGTCAGCCAGCCTTGCCACAGCCAAGCAGCCCAAGCCCTAGGCGGCGGCCATGCCGGCAGCCAGCCACATGACAGCCGAGCCAACCGGCCCCTGACGGTGGCTACGGGTCAGCCACCCACGCGGCCCAGACCAGACTAACAAAGCACATACAGACAGACAGACATCGGCCGACCAGATTAGGCCCCATTCAGCCTACCAGACTGGGCCCACCAGGGGCCCACCAGACTGAACCCCACAGGGGGGCCCACCAGACTGAACCCATGAGGGGTTTCACCAGACTAGGCCTCACGAGGAGGTCTACCAGGAACCAGGAGCGACGTCTCACCCTGACCTGGGACTGGTGTAAGCGGCTGCGTCCAGCCTGACCACATCCCCCAGATACAGAAAGTTGATTCGCCAATACAGGATTCCAGGTGGCTTTGTCCAGAAGGGCATCCTGAAGATGGGCTGGGGTCCCCCCAAGAGTGAGGCTGAGGCACGTCTCTCAGGAGCTCCCTTCTACTCAGGGTGGGGCTCCCAGGCAACCATCACAGGAGGCCAATTTAGGCGTGAGGGCTTGGAGAAATCAGATCTCGCTGGGGCCTCCAAATGTTGTACCCAAAGAAAATAAAATCATCCAAGCTGATCACGTAAAGCCAAAGAAGCCTTTGTTTTAGCTGGCCAGCAACGACCTCCCTTATGCCTAAAAGCAGGGTGCCAGGAAATCGCATGGTAGTTCTTCTGCTGCCAACTTTTATAGGGCGTGGGAAGGGATTAGGGTGGGACTGACTCTCACCTGATGGCACTGGAGAATCTTTTTGGGAAGTATAACAGTAGCTGGAGGAAGTGGCTCATTGGGGGCGTGGCTGTGGGGTATATATCTTGTATCTGGAGAGTGGAGTCTCTCTCTGCTTCCTGATCACCATGTGAGCTGCTGCATCCCTGTGCCTGACCTCAAGCCCCAAGGAATGGGTCCAGCCTTACATGAACTAAGACCACTGAAACGATAAGCCTCCAAATAAACTTTTCCTCCTCTGCAATTGTTCTGGTTGGGTCCTTTGAGTCCCAGCAGCAAAAAAGTTGACTAAAACACACACAAACACACATACAGCATTTGTCAGTCCTTCTTGTGCCCAGGATTAAAACCCCCATTCTTCAGCAAGATGCACAAGAACTTCCATGATTCAAGCCTGATTTGGAAGCTTGCTGGAGCTCAGTGCTCTGTGGACAGGAGTATTTTCTTTTTCCTTGAATATATGTCACATTTTGTGTACACAGTGAAAGTACCCAAGAAACATCTGGAAGCCTCTTAAGGTCTTTTCCATATTCTGTTCAATTCTTGTGTCCTGTCTTGGCTTCTCCACCAGAGGATAGCTTCTGGAAGATGGGGGCAGAGGTGGGTCTGGGTGCACCAGTTGGGCCCCCAGTTACAGTGATAGCTTTCAGTATTTGGGCTACTGAACATCCATGCCCCTGCCAGGTGTGGGCACGGTACCCAGGTTTAGAAAACAGTTTTATTGTGAGTGAAGGATGACCAGGCAAAGTAAGATGGGTTCTTGCTCTCACAGGCAGGGTCTGAGCTTCTCTGGTTCCCACCTAGCCCAAGGCGAATCCTCCAGCCTCCTGTTAATTCTGTGAGAACCCCTCTCTTCTTTCAACAACTTTGCTAGGGACAAGCAGAGATGATGTATGCCTATGATCCCAGCAGCTCAGGAGCCTGAGGCAGGAGGATCGCAAGTTCAAGGTCAGCCTTGGCATATTAGTGAGGCCCTGTCTCAAAATGAAAAGGACTGGGGATCTGGCTCAGTGGTTAAATACTCCTGTGTTCAATTAAAAAAATTATAAAAGTAATTTCTGTTTTCTCTTTTTCAATACATGCCATATGTACTTTGGTATGCATTTTACTGCTCTTTAAACTATATATGCATATATAAACATTATTTATATGTAGAAAATATTTTGTAATAAATATAACCAATTATTTTTCTTTGTAATGCTGGGGATCAAACCCAGGGCTTCACACATGCAAGGTAAGAGCTTTATCATTAAGCTGTACCTCCAGCCCTAAATGTAGCAAATTTTAAAAAGCTCTGGAAAGAACTGGAAATCTTGTGTCAGTTAACTCAGGTTTCCATATATAACTCTGTCAATATCTAGGAAAAAGTAAACTGATTTATCATTTTGGATCAGGAATTAAAAAAAAAAAGTCCTTGGCAGTGCCCAGCTGGATCGGCTGTTTCTGTGATCTGCAGTTTGTTCAAGGTAACACCAGGTAACACCACAGTCCTGAGTCATGGAAACTCAGCAGATATTCTGAAACCAAAAAACCACAGCATGGTGTTATCAGTAAGGGTTACTTTGTTATCTGTATTTTAAATCCTTAAAATTGCCTCTCAGCCGGGTTCAGTGGCGCACTCCTCGAGTCCCAGTGATTCAGGAGGCTGAGGCAGGAGGATGGCAAGTTCAAAGCCAGCTTCAGCAACTTAGTGAGGCCCTAAGCAGCTCAGCAAGACCCTGGCTCTAAATAAAATATAAAAAGGGCTGGGGATGTGGTGTAGTGGTTAAGCCCCTTTGGGTTCAATCCCCGGTACAAAAGAAAAAAAAAAAAATCCTCTCCAAGAGTTGCCTGTAGGAGAATTGCAAAAGAAAACAGAAGAGTGAAGAAATACAGGACAGTTGGAGACGTTTTGCTGACAAAGTCAGAAAAAGAATTTTTGAGCACATTTGGACATTGCTTTATAACTGAGTTTGTAAATGATCCTGCTTGGTTGAGTGAGGACGATGAAAGCTTTACCTGAGTCCATGTGTGGAATTCCTTGTTTGAGCAAGAAGGGTTAGTTCTAATTTTATTAAATAGAGAATCCCTATCCCAACTGAACATATATTTAACAGGTTTGAAGGGGCCCTGAGTTACCACCAGTTTCACAGACGTGCTAATGTCTCCGTCTTATTCTGGGAAGGAGTGTGGGTCAGTCCATCCTCATATTCCCGGTAGTTCCTGGCATGCTGCTAAATAAAGATGGCTTTGTGCATGACCTGGTAGATCCCATTCTATGAACGCTCAAACCAATGGACGAAACTGCCTTTACCAATTTGGCCACCAGATGGCGGTAAATAACCGCCGATAGATTATCCTGAACCTAGGCCCGCAGGATTGTCCTGCTGGGGTTGAGGAGGGTGTGTAGATAGATGCAAGACAAGGAGTAGGGATGATGCTTTGATATGGAGAATGCTTTGTGGAATAGGGAAAAACTTTCCAGAAGTATAACTCAGCTTTACATAATTCACAACTTCTTAAAGCACTGATTTTTCTCATTGATTTTTCTAGGACTATATTCCTGTGCATCCGTATTTTTCTCTCCATCTTTTATCCACAGTAATTCTGAAATAATACAAGCTTTTCTTGCTTACATGGCCCAAATCTTCTCTTCCAAACTCCAAGACTTCTAATTGGTTCATAAAGAGACATGTATGTAAGAATACCAAATTCTTTTTTCCCCACTTAAGGAACACCTATGTTTTTTAAGCACCTACTGTGTGTCAGACATTTTACACATCAGGTCACTTTTATTTCTCACAGTGACCTATGTTAATGACAATATTAACTCCATTTTACTATTGAGAAATAAAATAATTGATTTCAGAACAAGGCAGCAGCAGAGACAGGGTCTGAACCCCCAGACTGCTGACTTCCGTGCTTAGGCACATGTCATAGTGTGCCTCAGCTGAGACACTGTTGCCCTTTGAGGCTGGATAATTCTTCGTCGAAGGTGTGCTGTGGGCTGCAGGACATTCAGCAGCATCACTGACCTCCATCCACTAGATACCAATAGCATCCTCTCCCCGCTGTTGTGACAACCAGAAATATCTTTATTCATTGGCAAATGTTTTCTGGGCTGCAAAACCATCACTAGGTGAGAACTACTAATGTATAGGCACTCTGGCTGGACTTCTGCTTGTTGTAGACTGTGGTCATCTTGGAGCAGGAAGATGGGTCCTTATAGAGAGAAAGTCCACAGAGCCAAGAAGACTTGCCTACCTACAGCACCTCACTATTCTACCTCCTAGGCCTAGACAGGCATGTTGCCTGTTCTCCTGACTGTGGGCATGTTCACTTCTACCACTGAGAGGTGGTCAAGGGAGTCTGTTGAGTGGGGAGGGAGGTTCATAGAACCAGACAGGTGAACTGGTTGTCTGCACTCAGATATGTCTGAAAGAACCCTCTGATGGAGGAAGTTGTTGGAGGTGCGAGGAGAAGGGAGATGTGATATGGACTAGGGGCCTCACTTGTATCTGACTCAGCTTGTAGTATTAGGTGGGCCTGTTCTAGATCCCTGCTACTGGAATAATTGGTGGGAAATGGGTTGTAGGGAACACTTTAGTTTTTTTGTACTGGAAATTGACCCCAAATGTGCTTTACCACTGAGCTACATCCCCAGCCCTTTTGATTTTTTATTTTGAGACAGGGTCTCACTAAGTTGCCGAGGCTGGCTTTGAACTTGCACTCCTCCAATCTCCATCTCCTGAGTTGCTGGGATTATAGGCATTCACCACCAATGATGGGTAATACGTTTTTGATACATCAATGTGAAGACCTCAGAATTGTCATATTTCCAACACAGAAAGGCTGTTGGGGCTTCATGCTTTCTTCCGAATCATGCTCCTGAATAGAAAATTTCACTGTATTTATTTCTTACTTAGGGGTCATTTCCCACGAAGAACTGTTGCAGTTTTTCTCCTGGAAAAGTAGAAAGGAGTCAAACCAATAACACGTCCTGGAGAGGTGGTGCTCTGCCAGATTCTCTCCAGCTGAGGGATCTTCCCCACAACAGCCTTCTGGTGGAGGAGTGGTCAAAACCACAAATTTCATCCTCCCCCAAATGGAAAAACTCAAGGAATTCACATTGAAATGAACTTCAGGTATACTTGCTCACGATCTATACAGATGTTTTAACTCATTTGGAATTACTTTAAGTTCAAAGTCTATCTGCATCTCCATCAAGGGATATGTATAATTTTGCTTTTGATTTTTTGAACATTATCAATAACACATGTATGTCATGGAGGACTGGTTATTAATTTATAGTACACACACATGCTGGAAACCAAGGCAACCATTGCAACTAGTAGCAAATGTAAAAAGACAAGTCAGATTAAGTTCTTCATTTATTCATATAATAACCATATTCCGAGCACATAGTTATGTGTTGGTGCCAAGTTAAGCATTAGATAATACAAACATATGCTTTGACTTTCAAAGATGTACATTATAAAGTTTTAAAAAATCAACTCACAGTGTATTTTACAAGCACATATATGCTATCCTATATTTGTATAAATGTTGTTGGGATTCACTGTGCAGCAAATATTATTCTAAAGCACACATACATGATGATTTATTAATCCTCACATTTATGAGGTAAGTATTAATATTCTTTCCATCTTGCAAAAGAGAATGGAGGGTAAATAACATAGTCAAGGTCATGCACATGACCTTAAGCTTCAGAGTTGGAATGGACTCTGTTACAGAGTGTACTTTTCTAAAAACGTATACACATATAAAACAATACATGAGACAGACTGTTGAAAGAAGTTCGTGCTGTTTAGAATTATGGCAAGATGCAGAGATTACATTCTGTATTTTCCATGTTTTTAAATAAATTATAGAGTATATTTGTCAGGCTCCAAAAAATTGAGATTTTGATTATGATTGTATTTAATTTATAGAATACTGTGGATAGAATTACCACCTGCATAATATGTAAAATTCCTATCTAGGAATATGGAAAATATTTCCACATATATTCAAGTTATTTTTGTCCTGCTCTTAAATTGTCATGGTTTGAATTTGTTTTAATGCATAGATCTCACACATTTCTTATTAATTGTAGATATTTCATAGTTTGGTTGCTGCTTTAAAATGGACCCCCAACCCATTTCCTTTCGTAATTGGAAATTGCTGTTCTATGTCAAGGTAATTGATTTTGGGTATTAATTTTCTACTTTTTTTAGGTGAAATTCATATAGCATAAAATTAACCACTTTAAAGTGAACAATTCATTGTGAATTTAGTTCATGCACCATGTTGTACAACCACCATCTCTGTCTAGTTCCAAAACATTTAACTACCCAAAATAAAACCCCGTGCTCATGAAGCTATTATTATTATTTGACACAGCTCATTGTATTTTTCTGAATTGATGCTTTAAAAATGGGGCTGTGTAACCCACGCACATCACTGTGTCATGTGGCATTGCCCTCGTGGACGTGGTTGTGATGGTGTTTGAGGAGGCAGGCTATAGATCGCCTTGTCTCTTAAATTGTCCCGTATACATCTCTATTTTTCTCTCACGATCTTGTATGGTTGTTGTTGGAGAAACTGCTTCATTGCCCTGTAAGTTTCCTACTATTTGCTGAATTCATATCTGTGTTGTTGTGTAGTGTGCGCCTCTATTCTCCTGTTTTTTTGGTTTTTTTCAGTGCTGAGGATTGAACCCAGGGTCTTGTGCTTGCAAGACAAGCACTCTGCCAACTGAGCTACATCCCCAGCCCTCTCCTGTTTCTTTTAAATTGAATCTTGAACTTTAGTTTGAAGTCAGGTTCATTCCAGAGATATTTTTTTTTCTCCTGGTTGTTTTTTGTTTTGCAAACAGCTGGGTACGAATACCTATAATCCCAGCAGCTCAGGAGGCTGAGGCAGGAGGATGCTTCAAAGTCAGTCTCAGCAACTTAGCGAGGTCCTAAGCAATTTAGCAAGACCCTGTCTCAAAAAAATAAAAATGGCTAGGGATGTGGCTCAGTGGTTGAGCACCCTTGGGTTCAATTCCTGGTACCACAATAAATAGATAGATAGATAAATACATACATACATACATAGTGGGAAACTCCACAAATGAGGGATTTTCCAATGTGGAGCCTCACTCAGATTGCAACTTCCCTTCCAACTAGCCCTTTCATTTCCAAGAGAAAGCTGAGGGTTTGCTCCACCTGCTTCCTGGGATACTTGGCCCTTCTGCCTTTGGGATGAACTTGTAAAAATTCCTGGGGGCTTGCATGAAACCCCTGGATGTATGTTTTAGTCTGAGGCAGGGGAATGAAATCAATCTAAGGTTTCTCCAAATCTTGGACAGATCCCTACCCCCACTCTCAACTTGCTTGGAATAAATAGTTCAAACAATTCACACCAAAATGACCCTGAGACCTCCTTTGGCCTGTCACAAACCTGGGTCTTGCTGCCAAGGAGAGCTGGTGCTTCCGCACGGCTGGAGCAGAGCTACGCGCTGCCAGGGCTGGCCAAGAAGCCTGGGGGCTTGCAGGGGGCAGAGGCGTGGTGCGGGGGAATAGGCCTGGAAGATCAGTTTGGTTTGCCATGGTCCACACTCAGGGAACAACATTTGCATAAGATCTGCATTTATTTATGTAAACTAAAATTTATTCTTAAATTTTCCACATTAGAAAAAAATTATATTTAATGATACAAGCAATGCATGAAAACCAGCCCAGTGTTCTTGCTGCTGTTGTAAATCTGCTTTTTATCCAATTTCTACTTGTTTATCACCCGGTCCAGGGTTGCTGTGTGTGTGTGTGTGTGTGTGTGTGTGTGTGTGTGTATTGATGTTACTTTGGTTGCTGTGCTCTGTGCCCTGTATATTTTCCTTATTAATCAAGTAGGTTGAAGTTTCTGAAAGGTTGAATGTGGTAATTAAATTAAGCATTCAATAATTTGCCAAAGATGTGAGTCAACATGAATATGGATAGCAAGACTTTTGAGCATAGAAAATAGAATCCTACCAAGGTTTAAAGCTGAATCAAGTATAAGAAGCTGTCATATAGGCAAAAGTATCCACAAAAAGTGAGGAACTTGAACCCAGGACCAGATCTATATAAACCAGATCTCAGGTATATATGGCACCTCATATGTTATGGATAGGGCCTGGCCTACACCTTTGATCATGATTTTAACTGGAACTGATTAATAATTACTTAATTTTTATAGGAGTGTGCTTGTCAGAGATGTTAGCAGGTCAGTACTGCTCCTGCTCCCACTTTGTCTCTTTCTGTTTAAATTTCTAAAAATGAAAAATTGGAGACATATACAAAAATAGAAAAAGTTCATTAAAATTGATGTATCCCCCAATCAACTTCAACAGCCATTAACAACCAACTTTGTGGGCTGGGGTTGTGGCTCAGTGGTAAAGCACTTGCCTCACATGTATCAGGCACTGGATTTGATCCTCAGCACCGCATAAAAATGAATAAATAAAATAAAGATTAAAAATAACCAACTTTGTTTCATCTATACCTCATCGACTCTCCCTGCCCCTTATTTTCAAGTAAATTTAAGTCATTATATATTTTATACAAGTTCTATATGTATCTCTAAAAGTTAAGGGTTAACAAAAATAACCCAATACCATTTTCACATCTGAAGAAATTAGCACCATCTTAATTATTAGTGCACACATTTCCCTGATTATCGTATAATTCTTCCAGGTTTGGCTGGGTGTGGTGGCGCACGCCTGTAATCCCAGCAGCTCAGGAGGCTGAGGCAGGAGGATCGAGAGTTCAAAGCTGGTCTCAGTAACTTAGTGAGGCCCTAAGCAACTCAGTGAAGACCCTGTCTCTAATAAAATGTAAGAAAGGTCTGGGATGTGGCTCTGTGGTTAAGCACCCCTGGGTTTCATCCCTGGTACCAAAAAAATATCTTTTTTCCAGGATTGTTTGAATCCGATTATAAAAGCCTATAGATCGCAATTGGTTGATATGGTTTTTAGTTTCCATTAATCTGTAGTCCCATGTCCATCTCTGTTGTTCTCTCATGATCTTGTATTGTTGCTGGAGAAACTACTTTGCCCTGAAAGTTTCCTACTATTTGCTGATTTCATATCTGTGTTGTCGTTTAACATGTTTCTCTATTCCTGTGTTTCTTTTAAATTGAATCTCGCACATTAGCTTGAAATCAGATCCGTTCCAGAGATTTTTTTTTTCTACTGGTTGTTATTTGTTTTGCAAGACTATCTCATACGTGCTTATTTCTTTGTGAGTTTGATACCATCAGGCATTAATGATCATTGCTTAATAGATTCATTCATCCATTTAGGGTTGCAAAAGTATTTTCTCCATATTTCTTTGTTGTTTAGCTAGAATAATAATATACAGAAAACTATCTGGAACCAATAAATTATTAACTACCCTAGGTATACATTTTATAGGGAAGGTAGGATGAAAACTTTACTTTCCATTTATTTATTTAAAAATATTTTTGTAGATGGACATGATACATTTATTTTATTGATTTATTTTTATGTGTTGCTGAGGATTGGACCCAGTGCCTTATCCCTGCAAGACAAGCCCTCTACCACTGAACCACAGCCCTACCCCTTCATTTATTTATAATTTTGAAGATAATGAGTTGGTTCCCTTGCATTTTCCAAAGGTCACAGTGATTTTCTTAGGATCAGTATGAACTCATGAATTAAATATACTTGATGTGCTTTAATCCTAGAGTTATCATCTTTACCAGTGGTCAGATTATCCCATCTGTGACCAGGGAGAATGAATTCAGGTTGCCTCCTGAGTCTTTTTGCCACAATCTCAAAGTAGTCTTTAATGGTTTTCTTGCTACGTGGTACCATTAAACATTCCAGATTTATTTTGTACATTTCCTGCCTCAGAATTGGAATCCATCATTTCCCAAGAGACATCACAATCTGTGCCTGGGTGTTCATCCCTGTTGGTTATTATTGCTAGGCCTTCTGAGTGGACAGAATGGAAAAGATGAGTGTATAGACATATGTAATTAGGGTAAAATTAATCATGGGTTGTTTCAAATTCAAGATTATAGTTTTTCAGACAGCCGTATTGATCTTACATCATTATCACTTTTAACTATATCTCAAATTCTGGTTTTCAAAACCATCAACAAATTACTTATTTAGTTTATTCTTTATCACACACACACACAAACACACACACACACACACACACAGACCAATCTCACGAATACTAAGCCAAATACCAATATTATGATTATTTAGAACCACTTAAAAGGGTTTTTGTAAGTTTCGTTTTGTCCTTAGGGTACATCCCACTAGGAACGTATGAATTTCTGTATTACCATTTGTAACTTCCATATGCTATCAATTGTTTACATAATAGGGTTCATTTGATATATTTTACTTCTGATTCCTAGGTATTACTTTATAGCTATACTTTTGTTTTATGCTTATATAAATTTTATAATTCCACAAATATGATAAATGAAGGTTTAGGCAAAAGAATTTTATATCTTTATACTCGCAATCCCATTTCCTCCATAGGCAATACACTTTTTAATATTTTTATTGGTTCATTATAATTCTGTATAATAGTGGGATTCATTGTGACATGTTCATACATGAACATAGCAGTTTGATCAGTTTCATTCCCCAGTACCTCCTTTCTTTCACCTAATCTACTTCCTTTACTCTACTGGCCTCCTTCCTATTTTTTTAAATTGATGCACTATAATTATGCTTAAAAGTGGGATGCATTGTGATATATTCATACATGCACAAAGCATAATTTGGTTCATTTAATTTGCTAGTACCTCCTCTTTTCTTTTTTTCTTTTTTCTTTTGGTATCAGAGATTGAACCAGGGTACTTAACCACTAAGCGACATCCCCAGCCCTTTTTATTTTGAGACAGGTCTTGCTAAATTGCTTAGGGCCTCACTAAGTTGCTGAACCTGGCTTTGAAATTGCCATCCCTCTGCCTCAGCCTCCTGAGTTGCTGGGATTACAGGTGTGTCCCACTGGGCCTGGCAGGACTTCCTCTGACCCCTGCCAACTTCCCCCTCCCCTTTAATCCTCTTCCTCTCCTTTACTGGTCTTTCTTCTAGAATTTTCATGAGATTCATTTTTTTAAAATTTCTTTTTTCTCTCTAGCTTCTCATTATGAGAGAAAACATTCAACCCTTGACTTTCTGAGTCTGGCTTATTTCACTTAGCATGATGTTCTTCAGTTCTGCCCATTTACCAGCAAATGACATTATTTTGCTGTTCTTTATAGCTGAGTAAAACTCCATTGTGTATATTTATCACATTTTCTATATCCTTTCATATGCTGATGGACAACCAGGCTGGTTTCATAATTTGACTATTGTGAATTACACTGCTATAAACACTGAAATGCATATATCACTGAAGTGTGCTGACTTTAGTGTTTCTGGATAAATACCAAGGAGTGGAACTGGGTCATACAGTGGTTCCATTTGTCATCTTTTGAGGAATTTCCATGCTGATTTCCATAGTGACTGTAACAATTTGCAGTCCCATCAACAATGTGTAAGTGTACATTACCCCCCATATTCTTGCCAGCATTTATTGTTTCTTGTGCTTTTTATGATTATCATTTTAACTGGAGTGAGATAAAATCTCAGTATAGTTTTGATTTGCAGTTCTCTGAGTGCTAAGGGTGTTGAACATTTTTTCATATATTTTTTGGCCATTTGTATTTCTTCTTTTGAGAAATATCTTTTATTTATTTGCTCATTTATCAATTGGGTTATTTGAGGTTTTTTGGTGTTAAGTTTTTTGAGTTATTTATATATTCTGGATAGTAATCCCTTATTAGAAGAATAGTTGGTAAAGATTTTCTCCTATTCTTTAGACTCTCTTTTCACACTCTTGGGTTTTTTCCCTTAATTGTTTCCTTTGCTGTACATGAGTAATAATTGTAAAAGGTGTTATGATTTATCCTTCCATTAAAAATATGTAAATATATGTATTCACATTATACTCTTTCTTGAAAACATGGTAAGCATTCCTCAATCCTCTTTTTCCTCCCTTTATACCACATTCTAGAGATCATTACATACTCTCATACAGATATTTGATTCCTTTTTACAGCTGTATGGTATTTCACCATGTGGATATCACATGGGCTATACTAGCAGTTCCTTATTAATGAATGCTCTTCTTCCTTTCATCTTTTGTTATTACAAATAGTATTGCAAACAAAAGATTTGTGCATATGTCTTTTCATATTTTTGCCAGTCCATCTTTGAGATAAATTTCTGGATATGTTATTGCTGAGCCAAATGGTTGAACGGCTTTTATTAAATATTGCCATGGTTCCCTCCATAGGGACTGCACCATTTTTCTTTCTCACTAGTGTATGATGACAATGCCCGTTTCTCCACAGCTTTGCCAACAGAATAGGTTGTGTGACAGACTTCTCAAAGGCAGCTGCAATGATATCCTCCATCCCGTAAGTGCTTTTCCAGAGCCCACTTTTTCATGAAGATGTGAAGTCTCTCTTTCTCTTGAAACTGGGTGGGCCTTTCAATTACCTTGACCAACACAGCATGGTGGAAGTGATGCTATATAATCTCTGAGACTGATTCATAAAAATGCCATGAACTTCTGCCTTGGTCTCTTGGGATGCTGTTCTTAGAACCCAGATACCATTCTAAGAGGAAACCCAAGCAACCCATGGAAAGGCCCATGTAGAGAGGAATCAAGGTCTCTGGTCCACAGCCTTAGCTGAGCTCCCAGGCAACAGCCAGCACCACTTGCTGAGTGAGCCATATCAAAAGTAGATTCTTCAGCCTCTAGTGGAACAGCCACTGCTGAGGCCACAGAGTAGAGAAGAGCCATCCCTGCACAACCCTGACAAATAATTGTTGCTTTAAGCCACTGAGTTTGGGGGTTAACTGATGTAGATGTTACACTTTGGATTCTTCCCACAATGACAGGTGAGAAATGTTATCCTTGTGTACTATCAATTTACATTTCTCTCATTATGAGCAAGGTTGTACATATTTTTAAATAGTGAGGAGCCATTTGCTTTTTAAAAAATATTCTGTTCATACTTCTAGCCCACTTTTCTATTGAGCTGTTGGCATTTTCTTTCTATTTTTAGAAGATTTTTACATTTTAGAAATTTTTAACCCATTGTGATATCAATTGGAAATATTTTTCTCATTTTTCATTTGTCTTTTCACTTTGCTAATTCTTTTTATATACACTCTCCATTTTCCCTATGGTGCAATAGTTGTAGTATTTACATTTTTTCATTTAAAACTTGTTAACCATCCAAGACAAAGATTCAGAGATCTGAATCTGTTTTTTGTGTCTATTGTAGGTTTTATTTTGCTTTGTTAGACAATTCAAAAATCTTTTAATAGGTAAGTTATGAATACATATATTATTGACATGCTAAGTATGTTTGACTCAATTCTGCTTTATTATGATATAGGTAATTTATCTTTGTTATCTGGTACATATCTTTTATTATGTGAACTTTCTCATTCTCATATATATCTTTTTTTCATTTAGGAAGCTTTTTGTCCTAAAAGTTATCTTTATTTTCATACTTTTATGTAATTCCTCTAGTCCCTGATGCTCTCTCTTTTTGGAGGTGGCCTGTGATTTTTTTGGTGCCATAATATGTTTTACATTTAAATTAGGTAATAACTTCTCTTCCCTGTCTCTTCCTTTCCACCAGCATTAGAAGTAATACTCTCTTACACTCAGATCTACTTACAAGGCAATCAGCAAGCGTGTTCTTTTCATATACACTGCATTTTCCCCCTTTTGTGACAGTTGTATTATTTACATTGCCAGAGCCTATGATCATCATATGTTGTCGTATCTCACAACCACCATTTGGTCTTAAGCTTACAGATACTTTTTAATATCTATTGCAAGTGCTTTCCAGTTATTTTTTTTTTTTTTAAATTTATTCTTATTTAAAAAATATTTTTGTAGTTGTAGATGGACCTTTATTTATTTATAAGCAGTGCTGAGAATTGAACCCAGTGCATCACACATGCTAGGCAAGTGCTCTACCACTGAACTAGAGAAGAGAAGAGCCATCCCTGCAGAACCCCGACAACCCTGGGTTCAACCCAGCCCTATTGTTTTTTGAAACTAATTTTCTAGTGGATTCTTTTGGAAAGAACTGTAGGAAACCTATTCCTGAATTCTTGTGCTTACAGTTAGGGCTAGGGATGTAGCTCAGTGGTAGAGTGGTTGTCTAGTGTGCAGGAGGCCCTGGGTTTGATCCGTAGCAATGTTAAAAAAAAATGTTTGCAGGTAGCCTTTCTACTTGAAGTTCAGTTTGGCTGGATATAAAATCTATAGCTCACATGTTCTTTTCTTAATTATCTTAAACATATTATTCCATTGGGTTTTGGTGTAAAACAACATTCTGTCAAAAAGTCTGGTGACAATTGTATTTTCTTTCCCTTAAAAGTGATTTGGGCCTGGTGTGGTGGCTAACTTGTTGGTTTTTTTTAATAACATTTTTCTAGCAAACGACAAAGAAAGATGGATAAAATACTTTTACAATCCTTAATGGATGAATGAATATATTAAGTAATGATCATTAATGGCTGACAATATCACACACACAAAAGAAAGAAATAGGTATAAGAGGGTCCTGCAAAACCAAAACAACCAGGAGAAACAAAAATCTATGGAATGGATCTGACTTCAAGCTAATGTCCAAGATACAATTTAAAAGAAACATGGGCACCAGGAGAGGTGAAGCATTCCTGTAATCCCTGCAGCGCAAGAGGCTGAGGCAGGAGGATCTCGAGTTCAAAGCCAGTCTCAGCAATTTAACAAGACCCTGGCTCAAAACAAAACATAAAAAGTGCTGGGGATGTGGCTCAGTGGTTAAGTGCCCCAGGGTTTAATCCCTGGTACTAAAAAAAAAAAAAAAAAAAAAAAGGTGATTTGGTCTTTTTGCTTGGATACTCAAACTATCATTTTTTGTTGATAATTCTTTTTTTTTTTTTTTCCCCAGTGAATTCAGTAATTCTGGAGAGGGGGCTGTCAAGAGAGCTTCAAGGTTCTAGAGCTCCCTCTTCTGTTCGTTTTGCAAAGTGATCAAAAATTACATGGTCTGGGGCTCCTGATGTATCTCAGTTGGTAGAGGGCTTGCCTCTCATGCACAAGGCCCTAGGTTCAATCCCCAGCACCACAAAAGAAAAGTATTTTCTGGGATCTGTTTTCTCTGCTCCTCTCCCCTACTTTTCTATCCTTTGCTCCTGTTGTCTAGTCCTGCTCTACTTGGATACTATTTCCAGCATTTCTCTTCAGTGTGGGCTTTTTCTGGAAAGGAGCTTAGGCTCGTCAGTTTTGAGAGTTTGGGCCCAGGCTGCTCTAGCACTGCATTGTGGTCCCCTCAATCTGACCCCTGCATTGGAGCCTGCAGAAGTCCCACTTCAGTTTCAGCTATTCTTCTTAGATTGCCTTGCTGAATTTTCCAGTGAATTTTAGAGTTCTCCTTCCTTCTGCTCGTGCTGAAATGTATGCCAAGTAAGTCTTGTGCTATTGAAGCTTTGTTCCCATGTACATGTACTTATTGGCTTATGGGGATACTCTGACACCTAGTACTGTAATATTGTCTGTGGGCTCTTGCTTTTGCTGTCTTAGTTGTTCCATCTATGTTTAAGGGAGGTTATGGGAGATCAAAAATTATCTGCCATCTTCCTGGATCCACTCTCTTATTCCCCCCTTTTAGTAATAAATTTTATTCATTAAGACATTCTTGGATTTATAGGAAAATTGTAAGGATAGTGCAGAGATTTCCCATTTATTTGGTATCCAGGTTTCTCTATTATTAACTAAATACATTGGTATATATGTTTGGTATAATTGCTAGAAGAAAAACTTAGGGCAAATTAAATTCAACAGAGTTTATTTGAATAAAGAATGTTTCTTGATGAATGAGCAGCCCTCAGAACCACAAAGGGCTCAGAGAATGCTGCTCTGAAATGTGGGCAGGTGTCATGTTCAGCAGAAGATGCGAGTGAAGCTTGACTGGTCGCAGCCCACCTTTGCCTTATTTGACTTGGTCTTGTTAGTTGGCAGCTGGTGATTGGCTGAAGCTCTGCGGCTCTGACTGGCCGACACCCAGCTCGTTGTTACAAGTAATATATTCTTCAGTCAGATTTTCAGTTTGTTTGCTTACTCGGTGAGGCTGCAGATTGTTATACAGGGACTCAATGTTCTCAGGCAGTCTCAGGCCAAATTAACTGAATTTAAAATTACTAATGCACCAATGTTGATACATATACTTAACGTTATGGGGGTTTCTTAGTTTTCACCTAATGCTCTTTTCTGTTCCAGGATCCCAACTAGGATGTTATATTCCAGATAGTCAGTGAGTCTCCTTAGGCTCTTCTTGGCTTTGACAGTTCTTCAGACTTTCTGATTTCGATGACCTTGAGTTTTGATGAATACTGTCCAGGCATTTTGTAGAATGTTCCTCAATTGGGATTTGGAAGGCCACTGAGGTAAAGGGTCGTTCTCATCATTTTTAATCAAGGGTAAATATTGTTAACATGACCTATCACGGCTGATGTTGACCTGAATCACCTGGCAAACGTAGTGTTTGTCAGGTTTCTTAACTGGGAAGTTACCCTTTTTCACCTCCTCTTTTCCACACTGTCCTCTTTGGAAGGAGTCACTCTGTGCAGCCTATACCTGAGGAGTAGAAGTTATGCTCACTTTTTTTTTTTCGTTACAGGGCATTGAACCCAGGGGCACTTAACCACCAGCCTCATCCCCAGCTCTTTTATTTTTTATTTTGAAACAGGGTTTTGCTAAGCTGCTTAGGGCCTTGCTAAGTTGCTGAGGCTGTCCTCAAACTTGAGATCTTCCTGCCTCAGCCTCCTAAGCAGTTGGGATTGCAGGTGTGTGCCACTGCATCCAACATGTTCCACCTTCCTGAGGACAGAGTATCTGCATAAATTACTTGATATTCTCTTGCACGGGAGATCTGTCTCTTCTTTCTTATTTATCCTATCACTTTTCAGGATAGAGTCCTGGGTATTTATTTTCTACTCTGGGTTAATTCAGTACTACTTTATTTTGTTGCACAAATTGTTCCAGGTTGGGATATTGGGAGCTCTTTTGGTTGCTTCCTGTGTCCCTTTGATATACTACACAATTGTGTGTCTGTGTCTCTGTGTGTGAATAGCTCTGCTTACCTGGTAGCATTATAAGATGTCCATGCTCATCATTTGGTTGCTGCTTGAATCTTAGAATCAGCCATTTCCCAAGGATTCCTGGTTTCTTCTGCTGGAGAATGGTATTAGAAACCAAGAGCTTAGGGCTGGGGGTGTGGCTCAGTGGTGGAATCCCCCAGGTTCAATCCCCTGTACCAAAAAAAAAAAAAAAAGAAAAGAAAAAGAAAAGAAACCAAGAGTTGGATGCTAGGTGTGCTTTCCCTCTCTTTTTACCCAGATGATGACTTCTTTTTCTGGGCCTCCCCATTCTCTCAGGGTACCACTTCCTGCCTGGATCCCGTAGCCAAGCATTTCCATTCATTTCCGTTGCATTCTCACCAGCGCCCTCTACCCTGTCATTCCTTGACCAAGCCATGCGTTTGTCCACCAGTTCACAATCTTGGACCACCTTGACTTTGCTGTGAGGTTGCCCGGTGCTGAGGGGCCTGTTGAGCTCTCAGTATGACTTGGCAACATCCTTCTCTGGACAGCTGTTCTGCACCACTGACTTATGCTCACTCTGACTTCCTGCACTCTCAGCAAGAGCCAAGGCCTCCCACCTCACCAAGAAATTGGAGACGGGTAGGAACTCAGTCCCTAAATTTCTCTCCCTTCAATTCCAAACTTAGCACTTATACCCACCTATCATCCCCATTCTCTCTCTTCCTGTCTTCTTTCTCTCTCATCTCTAAGAACTTGGTTTTTTTCTACCTTTCCTCCAGGCCAATCTCCCCAAGAGCTCAAATCACCCTGGGAAAGGTTTCTTTCTCCTCCAATCTTCTCCAGAACTCTGTTCCATCAGGTGTCTGGTTTTGCATGTCCTCGAATGCTTCTTCAATACTGCTGCTTTTTCTCTGTCAGTGGACGAACCTAAGTTTCTCATCCTAGACACAAGCACACATCCAAGCCTCTGACAGGACCATGCTGCTTCACTGTTTTATTTTCCCTTCCTCTCTCACACATCTGGCGAAAACCTTCTTTCCTTCCTGCCCATAATTGGGCTTCCTGCCACTTTCCCAAAATTCTTCCCTCAAAGAATCACCAAATCCAATGGTCTCATTGTCCCCATTGTCCTGTTGACCTCTCTCGGGACAGCATTTCCCCTTATGTCCTCTCCTTCCCTCTTGGCATTTTCCTCCCTTTGGCTTCAGGGATGGAAGTTCTGCTCTCTCTGGACTCTGTTTTTCCCTCTCCCACAGTTTCGTCTTAGCCCCTTTCTTTCGGGGCTGCCAGGTTCACACCGAAGGGTGGATTGGAATCACCTGTGGGGCTTTAGAAAAGGCTGGACCCAGGTCCGTTCCTAGATCATATTCTCTATATATTCTCTCCAGGTATCTCTGTTTATTGAAGCTCTGGGATGCAGGGGTCCCAGAAGACCGTTGACCTCTCTGTTAAGGATTCCCCAGGGAACCTCTCCACTCAGGCCTCTACTGAGCTCCAAATGAATATTTCCACCTAAGCACAGCTGTGCAGGAACCTCAGATCAACAGGTCGGCGATGGGACTCATTCCTCCTCCTGCCCCTGCCCCGCTGCAGACCTCACCCTTCTCTACAAGCCTCTCTAAGGTGATCACCCCCACCCCGCCCCTCAGCGAGACAGAACACTCACCCTCAGCTTTGACTCCCCCTTTTTCCCACTTGCATATCACCTGCTCTGTCTCAGATGCTTCTCTCCCTCGGCCCCCTCTCTATACTTCAGCTCTGGTTCCTGCCCTGTGGCATCTGACCAGCAGCTCTGGATTCCTAATTGTTCTGCTGCTTTCTGATTTCTCCCACTCCTTTAAACCAGCAGGCTTCTTTGATTTTCTTTCTAGAATGTGAATCTCATAACTTCTTCCATTGTGAAAATCCTAGTGTGGCCATCTAACACCAACCTGGCTGTTACGGGTTCTTCAGCCCTGTGTATCGGAACCACCTGCAATGCCTATTAAAATGCATGTTCCTATCGTGGTGCTGTGTGGCTGCACCCCTATAGTTCCAGCAGCTTGGCAGGCTGAGACAGGAGGATCACAAGCTCCAGGTCAGCCTCAGCAACTCAGCAAGACCCAGTCTCAAAATACAAAAAATTAAAAGGGCTTGGGGTGTGGCCTCTGGGTTCAATCCCCAGTACAAGGAAAAAAAAAAAAAAAAAGAGTCGGGGGTGGGGTGGGCAGAGCTAGAATCAGACCCAGGTCTGTCTTACCTTGGATTCTGTACTCCTAACTGCTGTGCCCTAGTGCTTTTAGGGCTGATGATCCAGTTTGCAAAGGTCCTGTGCAGCCTCTTATTTCTTGGGCCAGCACTGGCTCCTCCTTCCAGAGCCCTCTTACCACGGGGTCACGCATCCCCTTTTATCCTCCGCTTCAAATGGAGGATGCCTACTCTTCCTCCTTGTCCAGAGGCTGGGCCATTTCCCCTTGCCAACCTCCTCCCATCAGCCTGCAAAGGGGCCTAGTGATGAATGGGACGGGAAAGCGGAAGGAGCGGGAGGGGAGAGAGGGCTGGGGGAGGGGGAGGCAGGAGCCAGGCTCAGGGGGATGGAGTGCGAGCGAGCGGAGGGCCAGAGCCACAAACCTTAATTTAATCACAGGGCCCCATGCTCAATTTAACAGACACAAGGGCTCAGAATGGGGTCCCTGTGTGGCGGTGGGCAATCAGCCCGCTGCAGTTCCTGGGAAAGCATTAATTGCGGATGACAATGTGTAAACAGTGGGGAAGAATGGAGTGTGCAGGTGTGAGCCGCAGGGCCCACCCCGGGCTGTTTTCACACGAGTGAGCCAGTGAGGGCTCCTCCACTCCCAGAATAGGATTAGAGGCAGCAAGCAGTTGGGAAACTGGAGGGTGTTGGAGCTTGGCATGGGGCAAGTGGCTCTGAGTGGGAGGGACTGGCAGGGTGGTGGGTTGGGAGTGAACTGTGGGGTGGGGGGTGTGCTGTGAGCTGCCCACATCTGGCTTAGCCCCCAGAGAGCCACTGGCTCTCTAAAAACCAAGGCTGGGTGTTTAATGACACTAGGTTGTCAGGGCCCTTGCGGCACAGGGCTGAGTGTGGGCCTTCCACCCACCTAGGCAAGGCAGGCCAACTGGCAGGGAAGCTGCAGGCAGCTCCCAGAAGCCTTGCCTTCACCTCTCCTCCCAGATGTGCTTGGGGAAGGCCAGGGACAGGGAGGTGCCCGGGCCAGCATGCCCTCCTGAATTGGCACAGAGGACCCCCGCCTGATCCAGGGGGGTGAGATGTCAAGGCAGGGCGGTGGTGGAATTGAAAGGATGTTCAGCGACAAGTCCAGAAACATCTAGATATTTGAACATGTTTCACCTGAAGATCTCAAAGCTCCTTTCCAAAGCCATTTCTGCCTAGAAAATATAAAAACAGAGGTCCAGAATGTGTAGGATGGGGTGAGTTCCCAGCCTGGCCACAGCTGGCTCCTGGAATAATCCACTTAGAACAAGCACCACTAGATTCCAGAATCCAACGTAGTATAATATGAAATGATATGTGGTATAGAGCTTTGTTACTACCATGGATGCTGTTAACTGAGCCCTGGTCAACAGGGCGCATATGTAAAGCTGTGGGTCTACCTCATGTGCAGCTCCCTGTGCTTCTCTTGTCTTCTAGAAGTCCTGTTGTGACTCTCTGTGGGCAAAGGCAATGCCTCCATTTCTCTTCTTCCCCCCACGACTCTAGAACAAATCCGGACCTCAGAAATCCCAGGAGTGGAGGCTTTATTGAGCAGGCAGTGGGGGTTCATGTCTGCGTAGGGCAGCTGATTGTCACTGGGTTTCAGAAAGACAACACTGGCCACTGAACAATGAGGGAGGTGGAGCGGAGGGGTGGAGGAGCTTGGAGGAGCTGGAGCAAATGAGATGAGGAGTGAGGGGAGTCGGACCTGTGGCCCGCTGGTGCTGGGGAGATGAGTCCTCAGGTCTCAGGGCGGGATGGCCATGGGATGTGGCAGCCTCGCTTTCTGAGGACTAGATAGTGGTAGCTGCACCGTGTCCCTGGCAGGGAGCACAGACTGAGGAGCAGCCCCACAGGAGAAGATAGCAAGTCGAATTTGGAATGATTTTCTTTCTGAAGATTGCTAAGAAGTCAAGGTTGTAATACTAAAGAACGAGGGCCATGAAGAGACCCATGGGATTTTCTAAAAGGGTTGGAATGCCACGTCTACTCTCAGCCAAGGGCCCTGGGCCAGGCTGAGTATCCCAGCGGGGGGTGCTCCTGCCAGGTGAGGCCAAGCGCATTCTGAACACCTGCCAGCCCTGCTCTGAGCTGGGAGAAGGCAGAGCCACCTGGTTGTACAAATGGTAACAGACTCAGAAGAGGAAAAACTCAAATTAGTTCTAAAATATCTCATGCCAAACACTCAGATGTCAATTGAACTCACTACCTTGAATTTGTTTTTCTTCAGGTAGCCTATTCAGCCCCTGACTTATTTTATTTTTTTAGAGAGTGATTAATTACATTTTTCCCCTGTAAGGTCCTGGCACTTGAAGTAAAGTTAAAAACTTAAGTAACTTTCCAATCAAAGGAAGGTCAATGGTAACTGGATATTGAATACTCTCTGTATTTTGGGGTCATTTTCCTATCTTATTTTATGTTTTGGGGGGGTACCGGGGTTTGAACTCAGGGGCACTCGACCACTGAGCCACATCCCCAACCCTATTTTGTATTGTATTTAGAGGTCTCACTGAGTTGCTTAGGGACTCACTTTTGCTGAGGCTGGCTTTGAACTGAGATTCTTCTACCTCAGCCTCCTGAACTGCTGGGATTACAGGCGTGCACTGCCATGCCTGTCCCTATTTTTTTTTTAATAATAGTTTCTAGTAAAGTGATTCTGGGTCCAGAGCCTGGGGTCAGATCCCAGCTCAGTCAGCTTGCCAATGTGTGCCTTGAGCAAATGTACTTAAGCTCTCTAGGCCCCAATTTTCTTACCTGCAAAATGGGGCTAATAATATGGAGAGCATAGCACTATTGTGAGGATCAGATGAGTTCAGGCATGAACTTGCTTAGTAGCCAGCACAGGTCAATATTATTAGGATAACTGGGGGTTTCTTAACCTTTCCTGCTTTGGTCTTAGGGTTCTTTTTGGGAAGTCCTCTGGGTTTTCTGTTCTATCAGTCCTATACAGGCTATTAGATCAGTTTCTTGATCCCTCAGAATGAAGTCCTTAAAAGAGATCAGGATGTCTGGGCTATGGTTCGGGTCTTGAATGTCCTCCAAAGGCCCATGTGCTAAAGGCCTGGTCCTTGGCATGGTGCTATCAAAAGGTAGTAAAATCATTAAGAGGAAGAGCCCTGCAGGGGCTTTAGATCACTGGAAGCATACTTTTGAAGGGAATTTTGGGATTCTGTCCTTTCCACTCTTTTTGCTTCCCATCCACCATGAGATGAGCAGCTTCCTCTTCCCTGTGCTTCCATGATGATGTACTGCCTCACCACAGGCCCAAAAGCAATGAACAGGGACAACCTGACCATGGACTGAAACCTCCAAACCTATGCGCTAAAATAAATTTTCCTCTTCATATGTTTTCTCAAGTATTTTGTTACAGTCATGGAAAGTTGACTAACATTCTGACAACTAATTGTTCCTGCTCTTCCATCTGAGATGCCTGTACTTGGACAGTGTTTCCTCAACATTGATATTTCTTAAATCAGTTATAAAATTGATGGACAGATATAGAGTAGCTAATTATTTTGACAAATAGAAATAGTAAAGAATCATTGTTATATCCCATAGATACATTAGCACCAAAAATGTTGTAGGGGGCACAGGATGTTGATTATTTTGACCACCAAACATCCATTCACCTGCTTTAAGTAATTGTCCCCAATTTCTGGTGTGTCCTTCTCCCTCCCCAAATCAGCCCTTGATTCAGGGCTGAAGCAAGTGACAGGTGTAAGTCAATCGTGGCTTCTTGTTCCTCTGGCCTCAGAGATTGAGCATGTGGCTCAACCAGAAGCAAGGAGACACAAAGAGACTTACTGGGGTTCTGAGAAAGAAGTGGTTGTTCCTTCCTGCTATTCTTATCATATGGAGCCCAAGACCACATGGAGAAAGGCAGAGTCAAAAGATGAAGATGGTATTTGAACTCTAAGTCCAACCACACCTTAAGTCCCTGGCTTTTTGTTTTAAAATACCCTTTTATTTTAGAATAGTTTTAGATTTACAGAAACACGGTGAAAATATTACAGAGAGTTCTCATATATTCTACACCCAGTTTCTATTATTAATATCTTACATTTGTATGCTACATTTGTGACTTAAAGAAGTCAATTAATGCATCTGTCAATTAACAAAGTGAAATCAGTATACTCTTATTAAACAAAGCCCATATTTTATTCATGCTTATTCTTAGTTTTCTCTTAATGCCCTTTTTCTGTTCCAAGATCCCATCCAGGGTACACATTACATTTAGTCATCATGTTTCTTTGGGCTCCTTTTGGTTGTGACAGTTTCTCAAACTTTCCTTGTTTTTGGCAACCTTGACAGTTTTAATGAGTACTGGGATTTTGCAGAATACCCTTCAATTGGCATCTGTATTTTTCCCCTCATAATTAGACTGGGCTATAGGTTTTTGGAGGAAGACCAGAGAAATAAGGTGTTACTCTCATCACATCATGTCATATTGTCTGGGAATATACTGTCATAATGACCTATCACTGTTGATGTTGACCTTGATCACCTGGCTAAGGTAAGGCTTATCAACTTTCTCCTCTGTGATATGACTCTTTTATGGTCCCTTCCTTACTGTACTTTTTGGAAGGAAGTCAGTATGTGCACCAGGTTCTTATGTGGTGGGAACTATATTTTTCCCCCTAAATTGTTTGGTATGCTTCTGCATGGGAGATTTGTCTTTTTTTCCATATTTGTTCATTCAGTTATTTGTTTATCTAAGTATGAACTCCTGGATTTTTTTTTTATACTTTGGGTTATTTTCCAATGTTACTTTATTTTGTTGCTCAAATTGTTCCAGTTTTGAGCACCAGGAGGTCTCTCAGTTGGCTCCTATGCCCCTTTGACATACCCCATCATGTGATCCTCTGGATTTTCCAGTTGACATGAGCTATCGATTCCTTTCTAGTCTAAGTCAGTTTAGGTCAAGGCTGTTAATTGTAACCAAAGATCCTTAATGAAAGAAAACGTCTTTAGAGGCCATAATTATTGCAAATTTCATGTTGTCTACATTTTTCTTATGTCAATGCAGCTAATGACAATTTTACACTGGAGAGCACATATCCTCCCCAGGCTGTGGTGACCACTTTGCCAGGTTCTACAATAAATAGCAGGAGGCTGGGGACATTATCGTGTGTGTGTGTGTGTGTGTGTGTGTGTGTTTCAAGTTCAAACCTTGTGATCTTAGCAAGTCACTTAACTCCTGAGCTACAGAAGAGGTACTGAGATTGGAGGAGATTAGGTGTTATTGTGATGTGATCTGGAGGCTTAGTCTATGCCCCTTAACTGTTGAACTGACTGCTGGTGAGTGTAATGGAGCTCCCAAATTAGGGTTGCCAGATAAAACATATGACACTCAGTTAACCTGGAATTTCAGATAAGGAATGAATAATTTTTAGTATGTCTCAAATACTGCATGGGAGTATACTTAAACTGAAAATTACTCATTGTTTATCTGAAATTCAGAGGAATTTATATTTTTATTTACTAAATCTAGAAATTCTTACTCAAAATACCCTCCCCTTTGTAGGTTCCTTAGGGCATATGTTCTAGGGAAGGTGACTCTGCAACTTCAATTTCATGAATAGGAGCATCAGGAGGTGCTCAGGACAGCCTGAGTCCCAGGCTGTCCCAGGAAGAGTGGGACTTTGTGGTCAAACTCTCATGAGGTCAATTCTCTGCTCTACCAATTCCGGCAAGTTGCTTAACCATTTGACTCAGTTTTTGTACTTGGTTGTGCAATGAGTTGATAATTCACAGATGCCATTATTACACTTTGCAGGGTCTGACATCTAGTGCGGGACTCAGTCAATGGTGGCTGCTATTTTATCTGGACAAATGTACAGGAAGTCCCGAGAAAGTGAAAGAGATCACAGCAAGGCAGCTTCCTCACCCCCCACCCCTTCTTTGAGTCAGTGGGAATGCAAAATCCCAGAAGCAGAGGCTGGGGTGCGGATGGGGCGTGAAGCCATCTATGAGGATCCCTCTGGGGCCTGGGCTCTTTATTGGAGCTCCACATCTCTGCCAGTGTCCTGTTTTCTGAGGGGTTGATGTTGAGGGGAGGACTCTGTGTTGATAATGGCTTGGAAGGGACCACCTGGAAGATGAAAAGAAAACAAGCTCCTTTTTTATTTTTTTTATTTTTTTTTATTTTGCACCAGGGATTGAACCCTAGCACTGAGCTACATCCCCAGCATTTTTTTTTTTTTTTTTTTTGGTGCTGGAGATTAAGCCCAGTACTCTACCACTGAACTACATTCCCAGCCCTTTTTATTTTTTAATGTTGAGACAAGTTGTCACCAAGTTAATGAGGCCAGCTTTGAACTTTCCATCCTCCTGCCTCAGCCTCCTGAGTTGCTCGGGTTATAGGTGTGTGACCGCCTGCCTCACCTTATTCTTTACCAGCTGGTCAGGCAGGCACACAATAAAGACAGCTACATTTACTGAACCCTTAGGATGTGCCAGACAGTTTTATGTACTTTTTACAATTTACTTCATTTGATCCTCACAAATCCCCATGTTATAGGTAGAGAAACTGAGGCACAGAGGGACTAGGAAACTTGCCCAGTGTCGATGTTAAGAAATGGGGTAGCCAGGCATCAGTGTCCTTGCTGGTCACATGCTCAGCACTTCAGAGTTCTGCAACAACCCTCTGAGGTCGGTGTGATTGTGTCTTCTTTGTGTAGCTGAGGTTTATACAATTTGCCCAAGGCCATAATTCACAGGGGCCATGATTCACTTGTGAATTTCCAGCTTGCAGGTGCCTGGAGGTGTCAGGCAGGGGAGGAGGAGGCCAAAGATGACCTTTCCCCTCCGTGGCAGCCCTAGGAAGAAGTGGAAGTGCCTGCTTTATGCCTTTGATTTATAAAGGGGGCAGGGGTTTAGAACCAGCTGTCAACTTGGGAAGCCACTTGAGGATTCTATTTTAAAAATTGCCTTGTATTTATAATGGGGGGGAAAACAACCGCCACCACCCAAGCGAACAGGAAAATAACCTCAAAGTCCAAAAATGGGGGAACAAGTTAAATCAATTATGGTATAAGCCCATGATAGTGTATTTTGCAGCTGTTTAAAAATACCACATTTTCAAAGACTATTAGCATAAGAAAATGCCTCCAGATATAAATAAAAGCAGGAGATAGAACTATATACACAATGTGATCCCAATAAACAATGATAATTTTGTGTATGACTTTTTATACATAGGAAGAGATTAGGAGAAAACACTCTGGGACATTAAAGACAATTTAAACTTTTAAAATTATTCTATTACGTACTTGCCACATGTTTCACAAACCGGTTCTTGAACTTACAGACCAGTTAAGGCACCAAGGTGGCTTCCCACCACGGCATTTTAAACTTGGGGAAACTGAGGCCCAGGTCTACGAAGATGGTTGGGGATGGCTGGGAAGCTAGATGTGTATGCCCAGCCAATCCGGGGTCCCGGCGACAACGTGTGGTCCTGCTCAGGGTCGGGGTTGGGCAGACACCCTTGCCTCGCATACGTGCGAGGGGGTGACCGCGAGGGAGGGAGGTTAGTGGGCGCCCTCCCCCCAGGGCACAGCTGGACCCAAGCGAGGGTGGGGGGAAGGGAAGGAGCCAAGGTGCGGTGGGGGCTGGGTGGAAGCGAAGATTGGGGAACCTTTCAAAAATGGAAACCAGATGAGCCGTTCAAAGGGGAGCACATTCTCCACGGCGCGCTCCTTTGTTGCGAGCGTGTGAGGCGGCGGCAGCTGCGCGCCTCGCCCCCAGCCCACGGCCCGATGGGGCGGACACGGATAACTGCATTAGATGCACTCAGCTCTTTTCAATAAAACGCCCTTGTTGGAGGCACAATAGGGGGAACGGGGCAGCAACCCCAGGCCGGGCCGGGGGCGCCCTGCCTTCCCCCGGAGAGCGCAGCGCGTACTCACTTTCCAGGGCTCAGCTAATTGACATTGGACCGCAGCGCTGCGCGGTTGCAAAGGAGAATCGGACTCCCCAAGTCCACTGCCACCGGAAATGAGGCCGCCCGGGGTCGGTGGGGGTGGGGGTGGGGGTGGGGGTGGGGGTGGGGGCGGGGGGGGGGGGGGGGGCGGGAAAGCAGCCCGAGACCGCAGTGCAGCTGGCCGTGGGGCCCTGCAGAATGCTGTCCTTAGTTGCTTTGGCTCCGGATAGGAGATAAGGTGTTCTAGAGGCTTCTCCCAATCCAGAGCCCCAGCCTTCGAATTTCTGAGTAAGAAGTATAACAGGGAAGGAGGCAAGTGATGTCTGCAGTGTAAAAGGCAGTATCGGGGCTGGGAGACTTCATTCCCGATGACCCAAATGACATTTTCTTTAAGTGATTCCTTTTTTTTTTTTGAACCGGGGATTGAACTCAGAGACACTCGGCCACTGAGCCACATCCC